>JAOVVI020003043.1:0-19810 GCA_028571085.2 Nepenthes alata | reverse complement strand
TAATTCCAGGGACGACTACCTCGACTACGCAGATTTATGCTTTAGAGAGTTCGGGGACCGAGTGAAGTACTGGGCGACGATGAACGAGCCGAACTTCTTCAGCGAGTTCGGCTACGCTTACGGCTACGATGCGCCCGGCCGATGTTCGGAGTACATCGGGAATTGCAGCTCCGGCAACTCTGCTACTGAGCCGTACAAGGTCACGCACAACCTGCTTCTCTCCCACGCCGCTGTATTCCACATGTATAAGCAACGTTATCAGGCGTCTCAGAAGGGGATGATTGGACTCTCTGTTTCCAGCAACTGGTTCATTCCGATCAACCACACGTCCTCCAGCTTCGAGGCCGCCTCTAGAATCTTCGATTTCGAAATTGGCTGGTATGTCTCCGCTGAGAAGCTACGTTTTATTTTTAAATAGATTCTCAGTTTTCATTAACTGGCACGGATTCAGGGGTCCTTCTCCCTCCACCAATCCGACAGCTATTTTTTTTTTTTTAAAAAATTTATTAAATTTAAAAATAAAAAATATTTAAAAATATATTTTTATAATTAAAAGTAAAAAAAGAAATTTAAAAAAATAAAAAAATAATAAATTTATATTTTTTATAATAAAAAAATATAAATCGTCAAATTTTTTAATCCGACGGCTGATGGAGGAAGAAGAAGCGTCCTTCTCCATGGAGGTGAAGGACGCCCCCCGGGTCCAACTGGCACTTGTTTCATACCCACTTGATGTGGCGGGTGGAGATACATTTTTTCACTGTGGGCTTCAACCCACTGAGCCGGCCCAAGCCGGTGAGCCGACTGTGAGCCGACCGAGCCGCCAAGCCATGAATCCGGATCTGAGCCGCGTTCAGTCGGTAGAGCAAGTTTTACTCGTTCGTCTTCCTCGATGATTTTATAACCATTTGATGTTAAACTCAGTTAATTGCTGAAGTATTTGTGGTCCATTAAGTGGTGATAACTCTCCAATTAACTCAATTCATCAATTTTGGTCGGTTCAAGCACGAAACGCTTGGTTGAGGCGGGTGATGGTTTCCCCTATAAATTAAGACTTCTGGCTTTGTCCTTGGCATCCAACTCAAGCAATACACCATCTAAACGAGTTAAGGAGTGTCCAGAAGTACGGAGTCGGTCCGAATCTATCGTCAAAAATCAGAGCATAAATGGCCGGAGGTATATAAAGTCAATTGTAAATTTTACTTTTGTGGTTATTTTCGCCACTTCAATATCTAAAAGAGATATCATTTATCTAACTACTCTTAACTGGTTACCATGTCCATTGAACAGTCTTGATAAGAGAAAAAGATTGTTCGTTGGTTGTGATATGTTTCTTCAACGTATGAGAAGTGGGCCATTCTGACAATATCAATGGACTCATCTACTCACTTTACATCATATGGGTCAATTGGAACGTTACTCAATTTTAAGTTAACTTTTTTGGTTGATGGGCAATATTCTTAAATTGGACTGACGATATCTATTAATTTTTAAAATGATATTTTTTAGAATTTATATTTATGTCAAAATTTGTACATTTAAGAAATTAATGCCTATACTAAGTGAATTATGTTTTTTATTTTTATATATAGATTAAAAAACTAATTATTCTATAATTTATTTTTTTCTATTACTCGTCTTCCCTTGCATATTAAAATAATAAAATTTAAATTTTATCAAATTATAAATATAGTTTTAAATTCTGATTCAAACTTTATAATCCAAACAGACCATATATTTTCATATATCTTATTTTATTAATCAAATAAAAAGATTTTTTTATACATTTGCTTTAATTGGGAGGCAAAAAAGAGTTGCATAACTTCTATAAGCAAAGGAGGACCTTTTCTAATTTTAAAATAAACCTAATTAGAATTATTAAATGAAAAATTAATAATTATAATTCGGAGAAAAGAGCTTATCCCTTTGTTTTTTTTCTTCCCAGTAGAGAAATCCAGAATGCGAGAGTACACGTGCGCAATTGATCAAAAATTTCATTATTTTTAATTTAGGGTTGGAAATTGCAACCCCTTAACCCTAGCTGTTCTCTTGAGGCAGATTGGCTGATTGAGCTAGATGATTGCCCGTTCAACCATGCCGAATGGTTCATGGCGCAAATCCATCGCGTAATTATACGAATCAATCAAGCGTAATTAAAATCAAGGTGAAAATCGACCCAGTTTGTATTTTCTATTTGCATTGCACAAACTTCAGCTTAATAATTTACATGCTTACCAAAATTTTGTACTTTGTCTTCTTACCACAGACAACTAGAGGCTGCCGTTTATCTACAGACAGCCAGCCTGAGAGGGTGGTGCAGTGACTTCGTTCTCTTAGGCGCTGAAGCTCGGAACCCAACACGCAGTTGTCTAAGTGGGAAGAGAGAGAATTGTTTTTAGTGAGGTAGTATGTACGCTGTTCTTCTCTAATTTTGTTTGGTTTTTCGTTTCGCACATCGTAGGACTGAATTATTGTTAGGATTGTAACAATGAAAGTGTTCGTCCCACTTCTGGGGCCTGTATGTGTGGACTTATGAAATTGAATTTGATAATGTTAAATAATTTCACTTGCCGTCTTATATGATCTTTGATGCTTCTTGATGCTAAATACTTCATTATTGCAGTGAGAAGGGGGAAAATATAGTTGATTTTATAGCATAACTATTATATGCTATGCCATCGGAAGTAGTATTCTTTCTGCTCTTCCACTCTTGTTATCATTGCTGCTCAGATAGTCATTATGTATTAGGTTGAAATCTATATTGTGCATGCTTATTATGGGGTTATGTGTGACTTTGACATTATGCTACCGTATGGTAATGTCAAATTGTTATTTATTTTCAGTTATGGAGGACAGTTCGGCAGAGAGCGAGTCATCGATTGCTCGCATTCAGCAACTGGAGCATGGTGTGTGATTTTCTTGTATTAGTATGCAGATGAATTTCATCGGTTTAACCTACTCACCACATAATATGCTCAATTTCTGGGACTTCTGAGACTAGCTGCTTACATAGTTGTTCAATCATCCCAGTTAGAAGTCTTATAATTGCTTGGACTAAATTTTATGTACAAGATGGGGCATGTAAAAGATGTGTGCTGCTTATAATAATGAGCTCTCATGTTAATATTTAGGTCATGCACGCTTAAAAAAAGATGTAGTTCAACCATGGATGATAATATTGTTATCCATATCGATACTAGTTGTGGTTGTATCAAATGCAACTTTTTTTTTTGGTGAATTGGAATTTGGAGTAAATTTTGGCCAATGTATCAGAAAATATCAAGTATATTAGCTGATATATTGCTATATGTTAATGATATGATATATGGCCAACATGACATGTCGTAATTCTGTCGCAGCATCAAAAAATATTTGTATTGAGAGCCAATATTTCATTCCATGAGTGTAGACTGGATCAAAATCAAATTTGGCCTAGGCTAGGGCCAGATGTAGGGGAAAACATATTATGTCATTAAGTCGGGCAGGCTGGTTGCTTGGTTAAGAAATTATAACATTGCTCATTCATAATCATAACCAGGCTTGTTCAGGCCAACCATAGGCATTTTTTATCCTATATGTTATTTAAAATCAATATTAGATAAGAAAATACCCAACAATATAAAATTGATGGGTCCAGTATCGTAGGCCGACCCAGAGTCTGAAGTGTAGCAAAGAAGCTCCGTCATGGCGGGAAAAGATTTCATTTTGGCGGGAGACTCTGGACATCTTCCACAATAAAAGGAGGGAACAGCAAGCAAAGCGGGACTTATCCCTAAACAGGGCAAGCAAAACCTTCCAAAAGCAGTGCCCTGGGACCACTGCTCCAGTTCTCCGGCTCGTCAGAGCATCACAAAGCCTCCTCCATGGCGTCCAGCCCTCTGTTCCCATTTTCGGTGGAACAGAGCACAGAGCCCTCAACGACGGCGTGTAGGTGTTCTCGCCAAATAGAGCACAAAGCTCTCCGCTAATGGCAACCGGCTCCTCCCCATTGTTCTCAGGCCAAATAGATTGCAGAGCTCTCCCATCAATGGCGCCCAACCCCTCTGCTCTCGTTTCTAGCGAAATAGGGCACATGGCTCTCCCGGCAATGGCATCCAACAATTCCCTCTTGAATCGATGCGAAATAGAGTATTAAGTTACTCTTCAACGGCGCACAGCTGCTGTTTCCTCAAATTAGGAGAATGGAGCCCCCAACGGGGGTGGCTCATGCTCCTAGTGTTCTCGGCCAAAACAGAACCTGGAGCCCCCCTTTATGGCGCTCGATGAAGCTCTCCCTAAAATCGAGCCCGGAGCTTCTCTGCAGATCTGGATATGGAGGCGAACTCCTCGAAGGATGCCCATCTGTTCTCCCTCAAATCAGTTCGAAGGGGAACACCAAGCTCCTCATCCATGGCCTCCAGGGCTCCTTGAAGCCCTCGGTCAAACAGAGAGTTGAGGGACTCTTTGAGGACGTTGTCCACTTGCTCCACCTTCGAATCAAGGAAAATGGAGCCCAACGAAGCCTTCATTAGTGACGTTCAACACTCTCAGATGGTAGAACACAAATCTCTCGCCATGGCGTTTGGCAGACCCTTCCCGAATCAGAGCCAAACGGAGTGTTGAGCTCCCCCAAAATGACGCCCAGCATCCCCTGAGTTCCTAGCAACACATGGCACGGCGAAGACCACTAAAATGGCTTCTAGAGACGCAGCACCTGCTCCCAACCGAATGAAGACTAGAGGCCCCTCAATGGCTCCTAGAGCTCCCGGCGTAGCTCCCCAAAAGCTAATACGCTGCTGCCCTGTTCAGCTCAGGATGAGCAAGGCGCGCCCGGTCATCTTTCTCTCTCACCGAATCCTAGGTCCCCCCTTTGGATCTTGGAGTGGTCAACCGGCCCCAAGCCATGAGCGTGCCGTATTGCCCTTCGCTCGGCCACACCTAGTGAGCCGCCCCTCAGCCGGGCGCACTCCGGAGCTTAGTTCTCCACCTAGTAAGCCACCCGTCAGCCAGCGCACCCCGGAGCTCAATCCTCCACCTAGTGAGCCGCCGCTCAGCCGAGCGCATCCCGGAGCTCAATCCTCTACCTAGTGAGCCGCCTGTCAGTCAGGTGTACCCCGGAGCTCAATCATTCGATTAGTGAGCTGCCCCTCAATCGGGCGTACCTCAGAGTTCAATCCTCTGACTAGTGAGCCGTCGCTCAGTCGGGTGTACCTCGGAGTTCAGTCTTCCGCCAAATGAGCCACCCTTCAACCGAGCGCACCCCGGAGCTCAGTCCTCCATTTAGTGAATCACCTCTCAGTCGAGCGCACTCCAAAGCTCAGTCCTCCGACTAGTGATCCGCCCCTCAGTCGGGTTTACCCCGGAACTCAGTCCTCCGTCTAGTGAGTTGTCCCTCAGTAGGGCGTACCCTAGAGCTCAGTCCTCCACCTAGTGAGCCGCCCGTCAGTCAGGCGCACCCCGAAGTTCAATCCTCTGCCTAGTGAGCCGCCCATTAGTCGGGCGCATCCCAGAGCTCAGTTCTCCACCTAGTGAACCGCCTATTAGTCGGGCGCACCTCAGAGCTCAATCATTCGACTAGTGAGCCGCCTCTTAGTCGGGCGCACCCTGGAGTTTAATCTTCCGCCTAGTGAGCCGCCCGTCAGCCAGACGCACCTATGAGAGCCAGACCTCTTCAAACATCCTACGCACTCCCCTCATTCCTGCATGTCTGTATTCTCGTCACGTTTATTTTCATATGTGCATCTTTCCATTATTGGGAAAGGTTTTTAATTTGAGCGATGAAGTATTTACGGTGAGACGACCTCCCACCGTCCTCTAACCTCTTATTTGTAATTTGTGGTGTGTAGGGCTCAGATTGAGAGACGCGGAGACTGGACCCGTTCGCGATCCAACCCAGTTGAGGAATTCAAAAACTTCCTAATCCGTACAAGAACCCGAACCTAGGGATGCATAAAAAATGTTACAATCAAATATAATATGTTGAAAGAAATATTACCTAAAAATATTTAAAAGAATAATGTTTACATTAAAAGTTAATAATTAAATAAAAGTATGATTTAATAAGATGATTAATTAAATGCTATAATCAAATAGAATAAATAGAAAAAATATTACCTAAAAATATTCAAAAGAATAGTGTTTTAATTTAAACATAATAATTAATTAAAAGTATGATTTAATGAGATGATTAATTTAAAACTAAGTATTTATCTAAAATACTAAAATCTATAGTTACCAATAATTTTAAAATTTGGTATGGGCCGAACTATTCATTTTCACTTGTGGCATACCTGGTCCATCCAAATTATAATTAGGTCTAATTTTTTGACTATGCCTGTTAATAATACTAATATATTTTGGCTATATCTTATAAAATTCTTAATTGGACAAGAGCGGCTTGGTTTTGATCAAGTCTACAGAAGTGCAACATTACATAATACTATATTTCCTTCTCAAGCTCTGAAGCCTAATAGCCTGAATTCTCAGAGAAAATACTCCAATGTAGTTGATTTTGACTACTCTAAAATGGTTAATTGTCGAATGGGACAATATCCGAAATCAACAATCCATAAAACTCCTAAAATAACCAAACCATATCATATCATAAAACAGGGAGATCGCTGGCCAGTTTGGGCTTCACCAAAATTGATCTGGCTATGGCCTAAATCCAAGCCCCAAAGGGCGATTCACGGCACACAACAATCTTTCACATTACTTATTTTGTTGAATGTTTCTGATTTTGACTCGCTTTGCATTATAGTTGTCTTTTTCTATCGTACTAGGTCTTATTTGTCTGTTGCTTTTGTAGAGAGGGATGAATTACGCAAAGATATTGAGCAATTGTGCATGCAGCAAGCTGGTCCTAGCTACCTTCTTGTTGCCACACGACTGCATTTCCAGAGGTATAAGCAACTTATTCTTCTGCTGAATGCGGCTGGGGGATTTTCTGTGGTAGATCATCTCATAAAGTTTACTAAGCTGAGTACTGCATTTGATGGTAGCAATTCTGATTCATCTAAAGAGGATGCCTTGTATTAAAATAAATGGTTTATTAGGACAGCTGGCTTGGAGCAAGAGATTGAGAACTTGAAAAAGAAGTTGGCTGCTTCTACTAGAGAGAATTTGAACCTTAAAGAAGAGCTTTCTGAAGCTTATCGGATTAAAGTAAGTTTTACATTTTTTTTTTGTTGCATTTCAATATCCTATGTCATATGTTTGCTTTCTTATTGTCAGAGCCAGCTGGCAGAACTCCATAATGAATCGGTCTCAAAGGTATCTCTCTCCCTCCCAACATTTTGCGTGCTTGTGCCCCTGCAGTATCACAATATGTGCATGTGCTAATTGGATCATGTGAGCCTATGTATCATCCTTAGTGTTTTGAATATGAAGCTTACATGCTCTTTATATGATTACCAGCTCACTAATACTTTCTAGCAAGTTCACCAGTTAGAGATTGCACTTAATTATTGAAACATCATCCTTCATTGTGATTGAATATCTGGAAGGTCAAATGTGAGAACATATTGTTAGCTGGTTGGTGAGGTTGTTCCCCGTTGTAAAAGTTTTCTGCTGTTCATGTGAAAAAGAATTTGTTTTATGGAGATGATGGCTGAATATTGTAGGCTCTTGTCAAGCATTGACTCTTGATGGGGAAAATTTTAAGTTGAAATAGTTGATGGAAGATTCTTTGCCCCCAGGAAATGGTTTACAGAATCAGAACCGAATGCACTATGTGGACGTTGAAAGTTCATAATTTGGGCCTCTATGTACTGAAAGTACAGCGGGGGACCTTTGTAGACTTTCTTGCATTATTTGAGTGTTAAATGTGTTAAGATTTTCGAGCAAGGATCTGAACCCTCTTTTTAAATTTGAGTTGTGGTGTAATGGTAAGGTTAGATCATTGATTTGAGATGAAAACAACCAATTTCAAGGGTTCGATGATGTAATGGACATTTGATCCTTCACAGAGGTGGCAATGTGGGAAGCCTTGTGCATTTGGTCACCATCTGTTTTTTTTTTTTGGCAACACAGATGATCAGTTGGCCTAGCAGAATCGAAGTTAGATGGGAAGACACCCTTATTCATTCACTTGCATGTTAGAAAAATTAAATGAAAAGGAAAGGGATGGGTATGCATCCAATAATTTAAAATTTAGGGGCTTAATACTTGGAATGCAATATTTGGCTGCTCTAAGTTGTTTCTAAATCTTCACAGAATTCAGAGTTGGAAAAACAGCTTAAATTTTTTCAAGGATGTGTTGCTTCTGCATTTGCTGAACGAGATCATGCACTGATGGAGGTTATTAAATTCTCTCATTTGTTGCTTTTTATTTGCTACTTCATAGCCAACCTGCAAGTAGATTTTGAATATTCTATTTGTTTATTAATAGGCTGAGAAATTCAAGGATAGGGCAGAGGTCATGTCTCATAAGCTGAATGACTCTCAAAAGAGGTAGATTTGAGTTTCTGAACCCTTTGCAATTGATATAATCTTTATTGCTTCCTACGATTCAGAAAGGCACTGTTGAAGACTATGTGGCTATGAATGTATGACATTTTCATTTATTCTGAAATATTAATAATCATGTATGAAGGTACTGTAGATGGCCATTCCAATGTTGCCATGGTGGATGCCACAATGGCTGCTGTTTATTGAGGCACTTATTTTCTGTTAAAGTTTGATTGCAGAATTCATTTTGTGTTTTCAATTCATTAAATGCATTTATCCTTATCGTACAAAGGCCTGCAACAAGTTAAAGTTTTCCTCTGAGGATATGTTGTAGAGGTTGTGATTGAATTCCTTCTGTTCATTTAGATGGTTTAACTTATGCTTTCATGGCATTGTATCCGTGATGGCTAACTATAAAGGTGAAATTTAAATACATGACAAATTGTAGGTTTTCCATAAAGCTGCAGCCTTTTCTTTATAGATTTTTTATTTTTAAAATAGAATCTTCTGTTACTTTCTTCCGTCTGAAACGGTGTATATTGTTTTATTTTGCTCCCAATTACATGCAAAATCACAAGGGATAACCTATCTACTTAATGAAGAAAAGGCTACCACATAAGATTGTACTTTAGTTGCTTTATTCAAATATCCACACAGAGAGAGAGCTTCCTAATAATACTTTACTGTAGTTTTCAAATGATATTCTGCAGGACCTCTGCTGTACCGTAAAGGTAGTGGAGGACTTTTAGCAATGTCAGCAAATGAGTTTGGTTAGAAATCAAGTAAGCATTGAGATCTTGTTTCAGGAGGCTACTTACTGAATCTGTCTCAAATTTAAAACTTTGTACGCTATCAAAATCTATTTGTTTCACTGTATATTTGTTCACAAAATGTTGTAAGTACTATATAAGTATGGGGAACAACCTGATGAGGGGAGTAATCCAAGAACGAGGCCTTATAGTTGTCTTGCAAAATAATTGCACATCTTTTACATATTGATATTGGGAATCAAGATGCTTATCAACAGGAAGAAAGTGGTGGGAAAGAGAGAATAAAAAAATCCAGCTAACCTTTTTACTTTCTGGGTTTCCTCTAGATGATTCTCTCCATTTAATGCCTTTTGCAATCTTCTATTCTTCCTATGCTTCCCTTCCCTCAGATGACCTAAACCAGGGATAACATATATTGTGTGGAGGATAAGGTTCTTTGGAGGAGAATAGAAGTTTATGCTTTCCTGTTGCAAGCACAATCAACTAACCTCTTTAGCAGCAAGGGTGATATTCGTGTTAATGCTAAATCTTCTGGGATAATCTATTTATTTTTTCATTCAATCATGTGAAATAAGCTTTTACACTGGCATGGTCTTTCCTTCTTTGTAACGATTCTGCAATTTTGTTTTGTTGTTTTAACTTTTTTCTGATGTTTCGTCCTTTACTTTTTTTTCTTTTCTGACCTGCAAAAGCTTGATTGATAGTGAATCTGGCAATTAGATCGAGATTTCGTTATTGATGCAGGTTGGAAGAACTTAACTCAGATGCCATTAGATCACAGGAACTTCTCCCCAGGCTGCAGGCAGATTTGTCAAAGCAAGGAAAAGAGAGAGAAATTTTTAAGAAGGCAATAGTCTAAGCACTTTGGTCCTAGTAGAATCTGATCAGCCTGCTGTCAGTTGAATTTTGTTTGTATGATATCCATCTCTATGGTTATGATTTGCGTCATTACATGCATTAGTTGTGACTCATGGCAGGTTGTCAATAAGTTCTATGAGATCAGGCAACAGACTTCAGTTGGTATTGAGGATGAGGATAGTGGATGGGATGACAAGTGTGCATGCCTTTTAGATGATCCTGCAGACACATGGAGTTTCAATGCTCATAGTGAAGATTCCACTGCTAAATACATAGTGAGTTTCATCACTTATCGTTCCACATTTATTTATTTTTTACTATTGTAACTTAACTATTTGGATGATCATTAAACTTATCTATGCATGCAGCATTTGAATTTTGATATTTTGTGATGATTTTGTGTCTAAATCTGCTAGTTATTCCCACCTTTCTCAAATTTTATTTTTTTTCCTTTTTTGTTAAAGGAGGATAAATAGAAATTTGTTTTAGCTCCCCAAGTTCTATCAACATAGCTAGGAACTTTTGTGATTTCCCAAGTTGCATACTATAGATTCTGTACTTCTTCACCCTAATCTGTTCTTTTCTTATCTTTATTTTGTGTCCGGAAGGGGATTGGAGATCATGGTTCAACCCCTAATTTTATTCTGGCTAATATTAAAATTTTGTATATTGAAAGAATGATTGAAATTTGGCACCTGGTATTTTTCATGTATGTTTAAAATGAGTGCATTGTGTATTGCTTTATATTCTTGTTCTCTTGGAAGAAAAGGCTAAAAGACAAATGGTTCTTGAGATTATGGTGGAACCGCCACATCTGCTATCTCGTGGCGCCTGTGAAGGAGAGGAACCAAAGAGTTTTTGAGGACAAGGGTGGAAATGATCTTTCTGTATTCTATATATTTGTCAGAGTGCTGAGAAAACATTGTTTCCTTCTCCTCCATATTCTATTGGCAGCCTCTTTATTGGAAATGTCTAGCTTGTATGGTGTATAGTCTTTGTTCACTTGGCATGCTAGCCCTTTTGTTTTGTTAAGCTGCTGTCTTTTTAAAGCCTGGGCATAATTCCCTTGGCATTAATCAGGATACTCATTATGCTTACTCATCTATCTCCTCTCTTCCTAAAAAAAGGGGGTGGGGGGGCTGTTAACTCCTGGAAAGATTTCCAAACTTCAGCTCGTGAACAGGCTTTCTACTTTTCGCAAAGATGCACCTAAATTTTGGGATTGCTTGGATTTGATCATAATTCCTGTTCCTTTATAAGTTTCCATGTAAATTTCAGATGCCACTTCTACATGCAACTGAAAAGAATTGAATCATAGATTTCATGTAGCAGGGATTGATTTCGTGCACTCGCATGTTTTAAGCTTAAATTTTTCTATCTTTGCCTTAATGTTTCAACTTGTCAAATAATGTAAATTTATATGTAACATTGTATTTCTGTACGCTGTATGCTTATAAGCTCATTTTACTTTATAAGGAGGATTGGAAATGTCATTTGACATCTTCTAACAATTTGCTTGGAGCCGAGAGCCACACAGTTTCCATATATTCAAGATGGTTAAAATCAGTGACATTTTTCTCTTTTTGCTCCTTGCAGAAGACAGCCATTCTGCTTCATGTGATTTGATGTTCTAGGGAAACCTTTGTATTTGATTTATCCTTGCTTCTATGCATTCTGTATTTATGAGCTTTTCCTCAGACAGAGTGCTTTGCAAGAACAGCTGGAGACCTTGAGAAGCTCTGTTGATAATCTTCAGAATAAGCTGCGGGTGGTAAGGGATAGCTTAATTATTATATTGAATTTTTTTGTAGGCCTCTTTCATTTCTTTGTTCTTTCTTTTATTCTGTCTTTCCTTTTCAATGATTTCATATTATATTGCACATCAATTTGTGGTATGTTTTGTAGGGGTTGGAAATTGAAAATCATTTGAAGAGGCAGGTTAGCAAATTGGAACGTAAGAGGGTGAGACTTAGTCTCTTTAGTTGTCTCCAGTGCCCATAACTCACCGCAAACCTTTTTTTTATATACATATGTGATTATAATTTCTTAACCCAGATTATATCAGACAAATTGATTATGAGTGGGATATCAAGGTTACGTGAGTACCATTCTCATCAAAGGCTTCATATCCTGGATCTGCTCAATGAGGGAAAATCTTATCTAAAATCAATTATTGATGTGCTTCAAGAAAAGCTTGGGCCACTTAATTTGAGCAGGGAAGAAATTTTTGTACTGCCTTTTAGTGATGGAAAGCCTGATGGGAACAATTGTGGAGATGAGAGGCAAAGTACTGACCCAGTTGTGGCTGCTGAGGTTTGTTTTTTCCCTGTCTTCAGCATATTCAATTGTCTTTACTTGCAGATGATTCATGTTTTCCACCTAATTATTTTTTTGGCTTCTGAATCCTAATAAAACTAAAATTGAATAGATATTGATGATGATGTGGTGCATAGGATTAAAGCAAAAGTGGGAGATATGATGATATTGAGATGAATGTGTGGTGTAAGTTTATAAAATAAGAAAAAACACAGCTATATCTGTTCAGGGGTGGCAAGCATGTAAGAAAAGCTAGAGGGGGATATTTTTAATGGCTTGGACACCTAAAATGCTTAGAATTTGATGAACTGGTGAGGTGAAGTGATTTGATTGAGGTTGAAGATAATGGAAAGGGAACATGTATGAATAAGAAAACTTGGATTGAAGTAATTAAAACGATTTGTAAATAACAGTTTTAGTTTGGTGGGGCTGCTGCTTTTATTAGACAAAATTGACTAGAAAAGGTATGATGGTAAACACCATATTGTTCCGAAGTAGACTGAGCACATGCTTATTAGTAAGTGGATTTATTTATTTTTGATTGGCAAGAAAGCAAGCTTTTAATCAAGACAGATGCCAAGGGGTCTTTAAAACAAAGCCAAAACCAAAGACAACCACCCCAAACCCAAAAGAACTAAACAATTCCAGGATAAAACCAAAACAAAGTAAAATTTATTATAATTCACATTCCATTCAAGATTCTTAAGTTCACTCTGTCCTTTTCCCACTTTTTCATTCTTTTTTCTTGTGAACAGAGCCCTATCTCTCAGTCACCTAGCCTCAATGTCTTTTAAAAGCTTCATATACTTCTCTTCATGTCCAACAAAAGGCAAGACCAAACAACTGCTAATTCTTATAATCTCCTGTGATGCTCTCTCTGAAACCTTACTTTGTACTTCAAATGGAAATTCCCCTCCTCCAAACTCGCCTTCAGTGATTTTGCAGCACCCAAGTTAGAATCCGCCCTGGATTTTGCAAAATTAAACTTCCAGAGGAAGTCGAACACTTAGAGAATCCTTAAATCCAGGGAACAGAGTAGTCCTTGTCTACTAGGACACAGAGCCCAAGGGTAGACACTTTTGCCATGGTGTTCATTGTCACATTCAAGCTCTTTCTGAAGGCTCACGTAAAAGGATCCACATCATCATCTGATACTCCATTTATTTTGCCGTGTATGGTTACTTTTTTTCATTTTTTTTTTCTGTATAAATTCTCAGGTCTTTCTACAGAGAAATGGTTCCAGCTTTTCAAATGTTTTCAAGGAAGTTGATACATCTGAAGTTCTCTCACAAGCACTGCATGAGAAGGTCTTCTTAGTCCTTTTCCTATAAGTTTTCTACTTGATTTCCTGCTGTTCAGTTTTTTTGTAGAATATACTGGTGACCTGCCATGGTCTTCTAATCATTACTGTGTCTTGGTCAGGTGTCAGCTTTGCTGCTTTTGCAACAGGAGGAGGAAAGGCATTTTCTGGAGAGAAATGTTAATGCTGCTCGTTTGAAGAAATTGGATGAGCTTCAGAGAAGCCTATTGCAAGTAATGTTTCTCTCTGTGGGCTCCATTGCCACAAATTCAGTATCCTCTCAGCTGCCTAGCCTCCCCACCTCCATAATCAGTACATAAACCATATTCTTTTATTTGCCATTCTTTTTCATTTATTCTTTCTTCACCCTAACTGTGTTGCTTATATGATCATTTGATGACGTATCATATGACCAGTTTTCCACTTCATTAAAAGATTTAAAATGGCAAAGAAATGAAGTTAGCTCCATACTTCTCTTAATATCTGATTCTCTTGGAAGAAAAAGAGAAGTGTAAAAAGACATGTCTCGGTATAGAACCGTAATTGGGAGCCATGGTGCTGAACCCCTTTTTCATATTGATAAAACGATTATAAAATTTAGTTGAGTCCTCTACAATTGGAAATTGTGTAACTAGTAACTATGAATCAATTATTTTCTTCTTTTGAAATAAATTTATGGCTTTTATTGGCAACTTCTTTTTTTCTCTATATTTATGAGTATGATTTGTTATTTTACCTGCCGAAAAATAAAAAATGCATATTTACTAGGATTTTGTTTGACTTGAATCATGTGCTGAGGTGGGGCACCTGAAGTCCAGTGTGTTTAATTCTTATGGCACATTTCAAAAGAATGCAGTGATTTTACCTAAATAATGTATTAGATTGTATTGACATTTTAGGCTAGCTGTAATGAGGTGTTTGTTGAAGACTTACACCAGCAGCTCTTCATTCCCATCTTGCTCACTTCTAATTGAGGACTGTCTAGTATTATCTTCCTATTACCTAGGAAGCAGTGCAGAAGTCTGTTTCAACGTTACTTTTGATGCAAAATCACTAACAATAACTCCTCTAACTTTTATCAATACCAAGATTTCCTCTCCTTTCTCTTATAAAGCACTGCTCAAGCTTTAGAACATTGGCTCCTAAAGGTATTGAAATTAATATTGAAGAGTTAAAGATTTCATTTTTCAGGTGACCAATGAAAAGGTTAAGGCTCTTATGGAGCTAGCACAGTTGAAGCAGGAATTTCAATTGCTACAAGAGTATGGCTTCTGCATCACCCCCTCTCTCATGTTCCTAGAATCTCTTTATTTTGGTACATATATATTCTGAATTTTTCTTACTGGCAATTTTACTCAAATCTTGCCTTTGTGGCTTACTCTGATAGTATGTTTGGTGGGAGGGTACTTAGAAATTATATTCAATGGGTCCTATGGTCATGTGAGATTTGACATAACAATAAGGGTGCTCTGTTGTGATATTGGGAGCTCAAATTATAAAAGCCAACCTCTATGTAATATAGGGTTAAAGGCTGTACGCATCTGATCATCAACAAACCCCATGATGTGGGAGCTTCTTGTATTGAAATGCTTGTTAGATCCTACAATCATTTATCAATGGGCCTCTGATTGGCTGTTAATTCTGGCTGGCTCTAGCCTTTATTCTAGAAATGCGGAATTCTCATTTTGTCATGTTGTGGGTTCTAGTGCCCTTTCCTTACCCCACCACCCACACAAGAAGGGAGGGAGAAAAAAGGCAGTGTTCTTGGAGGCTGGTGGAATGCGGATCAAAAGAAAGTGAGTAAAATGGGGGTGTTGTCTCCTCTAAGTCTTCACACATCTATTGATCTTATGGCTTCACAGGTTGCGAGAACAATACCTTTCAGAGCAGTGAGATATTGGATTGCGGATCAGGGACGGTTGTGTATGCTATTTGAACTTGTGTGTGGCCTAAAAAAATAATACTATCTAATTTGTAATATGTATGCAAAAAATACTACCCTTTCCCTTGATTAGGAATTAAGGTTTTCTTTCATTTGTGAGTAAGTGCAGAGTAGCGTAGAACTTTAGATTGATTATCTAACACGGCAAGATCAATTTCCCTTCATTTTCATACAGAATTTGCCTCATCAGGTTTCCCTGAGCATATGTGAAAGCAGAAGATTCAAAGATGAAAAGTTTAACCATCTGTCGTGATGCTGTGTGGGGAGGGAGAGATGGAAAGGAAGCAGGGTTTGGGGAGTTTCAGTTCTTCTCTGATGAAAAATGATCAGTGGAAGAGCTTATTTTGATAAGATCTGGTGGTGGTTAGATGAAGTAATTCAGATTGGTATTTCAGATGGAGTGGGTTGTCATTTGTTGTAAGTTTTAGTTTGTTATTTCAGGGACTTATCCAGTTAGTTTTACAATAAGCTTATCAGATTAGTCCATCTGATGATGAGATATTTTAGAGATTTTGATCAGTCTTATCGTTGTATTGGCTTACATCATTTTTATTAATTGATTGGAACAAGTGTAGCTGCCTGCACTGTTTACAGAGCCACGTACAGCAACAAAAATCTATTGACATATTGAGTTGTGATTCAAATTTAGAGCCCTCTGCCTTGCCGGTTTACTTAATTCAACCACCTCTGCATTGCTCTCGAACAGTTGAACGGCTGCTGTCCTTCCGTACATAGATATAAATTTATTCTTTATACTTGGTCCTCACCTCAGGCAATCACAGCTTTCCCCCATTAGGTCAAAGGGTCAAAACTCGTTTTCAATCTAACCTTACATAGAGCTACATGCCTGAAAACAACAGTTCTCATTAATGTCTAACTAAGCATTCATTCAAAGTTGACAAGAGAGGGTATACTTTACTATATTATGTTAAAATGGATAGGCTGGCTGCACTTCCTTTGAAGTAATGGTTTCTTGAACATTGCGATATTTCAACACTAGGTAAATTTTTAACCTTTTTTCTTCTAAGACTACAGAATATTCTTGTGAATTATGGTTGAGGTATATAAGCAACGATTTAAATCCAGAGGGTAATACAATTTTACCTAAGGTAGAGTTTATTTTATTGGGAATGATAGTGAAGAAATTTAAACAGGCATGTGGTACAAAAACTTACGAAGGAGAAACAAAAAAGATAAATGTGGTGGGATCTACCATCCTCTCATTGTCAATATTTTTACGCGGAACTGTTCCTTCGTGCCTTTGAATATTTATCACTGGTATTGCTATTGTCTAGATCTTGCTGAGTTAGCTATCTTCTCCATCAAAGTAAGTTTTTATTAGTATACTGCAAATCAAGTTATATTGCAAATCATTGTCCTCGTTGCTGAGAACGATGTGTTCAGCATATGCGTTAATGTATTTGAATTGCCTTTCATTGTTTTGAAGTTTAGTCGTGATCTGGTATAATGTGATATAATGTGACTGGCGCAGGAAGATCACTCATGGGAACGGACAAGGGGAACTTCTTCCTAGTCAGAGGGAGAGAAGAGTTACTGTTATAGGGAAAGAAGGAAAGTTTAAAAATTTGTGGAAGAATAAATATCTGAAGCGTTGGATTGGTAACGTGGAGTTTGATGGGTCTGAAGCTGATTCAGCCTCTAGTAGTGACGGATATTTCACCAATAGAAGGGCTAGTTACAGCATGGATGTCGCAAGGTCTGTGAGACTGACAGAAGTTATCCTGCATGGGGTTTTTTATGATGCAAGATTTCATGATTTTAGATGCTTTAATCGGCAGAAATAATGTTTCTGTTGTCTCAAGAAAAACTTTCCTGAAAGTCTCTTGTTGTCTTCAATTTAATTTCAGGATGAAGATTGAACATGCAACTCTTAAGGAGAGCATGGAAAGTATGGAGCACCTGACGTCTGTTGTTCGCAAACTCCGCCTCTCTCTTTTGAAGGTGAATTTTCTTAGTCTGATTGATCTTTCTGAAAAATTTGTGGTGATTTATAGTTACATATTACTGATTCATATCACACTACACGGCCACAACTGATGCTAATTTTTTCATGCATGATTATAACCGATCCACTTCAAATATAGAATCATGTAAAACCTAGTGCAGAAATTTCTGAAAGATAATCACTCCTGACTGGTTAATGTTACGAGTGTTTGCTGCAATAAATTTCTGTAGGCCAAAGAGGCATTTACATCAGAGGGTGCTGTTATCTCATCAAAAACTCTAGACGATATTACTAGCGAGGCTAAGTTGGTGAAGACTGCTCTGGGAAGCTCCCTTCCTCTTAGCTGGTCAGGGGAGGAAGGCATTGGACCATATGGCAATGGCATTGTCGAGGAAACAAGCAATTATGAGGATCCCAGCATTGAGAAAATAGATTCAGTTTCTGCAGCAGGATTTGAGATGGTAGAACTTTTGACTCTAGCTGCTCAGATACTTAGGGATAAGATTGCCAGAAGGGAGGTGAGAGACGGAAGCTGAGTCGGTGCTAGAGTGTTTGATCTTTCTTCCTTGTGGTTATTGGTGGCTGTGTGGTGGGGGATGCCTCTTGGATTTTGGTCATTCTTCCGAGCTGTTGTCTTTGCTTCGTGGAGAGGTTCCCTGGAATGAAATTCAATGCTTGAATGTCCTTGATTCTAGCTCTGATTTTCCTGTTGCTGATCAAAATGGTGGGGAAATGCCAGGAAAACATTTGGATAGCTGGGGAGATTAGTTCCTATGCTGTGTGAGACATGGGTGATTCAGCAAGGGGATAAAGTTGTGTACCTTTTTTTGTACATATATATATACGCACACACATTGAGTTTTGATTACTGCATGTGTATATCCAAAGACCAACACTAAGTTAGTCCTGCCCATGGGATCATTCCTCAATCAAATTTGAGCTGCTTGAGAAATGCATACTGCTGTGTCCAGTATGAATTATGCGATTTATTGCTTTTCTTTTCTTTTGCCAGTCCATTTTTCATGAGAGGGTGAATTTGATGCAATAGTAAGTCTGCTATGTTATGAACAGCAATCAACGGCTTACTCTTCTCAGATGGTACTGATTAAGTCTCCAATCCATCCACCGTTTATTGCTCAATTCAAACGGCTTCCATCCAAAACTTGCCACAAATTTGCATCAATCCCACTGTGTTCAGCCATAATCAGTTAGATCACAGTTCTAAATCTAAACTGCATGCTCAAAGCGGCATGTTAAACGGTTGGCATGTATGTGCCTGGATGTCCACCAGTGTGATTGCTGATCGCCACCATTTAAATCACTTGACATTCATTGTGGTTCATACACAAATCCTGCTCGGTTCAATTATTAGGACTGCTTCAGTGGTTTTACAATGCAGCCTAACCTTTAGGGCATTTTTTATAATATATTTTATCTATTTATTTATATTAATGAACCCATATAACCTCTAAGGTATTTTTGATAATATATTTTATCTATTTATTTATATTAATAAATTTACATAACTTTCAGGACGCTTTTGATGATACATTTTATCTATTTATTTATATTAATAAACTCACATAACATAATAAAATAGATTGATGAATGAATATCACATCACCCTTAGGTAACAATATCCCTGTTGGGATTCGAACCATAGACACATTTTCCACACCAAGCCAGGAACAATTCTAAGGAAAATCACTTGTTGGAAAAATATAACTCTAAATACCGTTAGCCAATATTTTTTTTCTGGTTGAACCACGAAGAATAACAAACACACATAATTAAGTATAAAATTATACAATTAATTTTACATAAAAAATACTTCTCAATTAATAAAAAAAAAAAAATCATTCCAAGTCACTCACTCAGAAATGTTACATAAGTGAAAATAATAATAATAAGTAAACATCATGTGAGCTCAAATAATTCATGACCTATCTTAATGAGCAGATCCGTGAATATTGCCATAGGAGCAGCAGATTCCAAGGAAGCCACAGGCTGGCAGCATATTTTTGGGTGCTTGATAATGAATCCAACCACAAACACGCACGATTTTCTATCAAAATTCTCTGCTTAATTTAGTTTTATATTATTAATTGATGGAAGACATGGAATCCAAAGATACATTTCAGCCCATAACTCCAATATCAATTGCTTTTTTGAATTTTATGGTCGTAGGCATGATAGGGATAAGCCTTAACAGAGCAATAGGGTTACTCCAT
>JAOVVI020003042.1:0-19811 GCA_028571085.2 Nepenthes alata | reverse complement strand
AGGAGGAGAGATATCTCACCTAAATCTCCTTTCCGTAGCATTTCCACTAGCGAGTACTTTTACTCTCGCAGCCTGAGGAGACTCCTGCACAATGAGGATCAAATCATCACGTTTTCAAACTTATAAGCTGAAAGGTTATTCTCCAACTTGCAGCACATATTTTTGGTTTCACCAAGTGAACCCAAGTCAATGGAGTCTGGAATTGAGCTCTACAAACTACTCCCATCAATGACTTCTACTGAAAAATTGTTCAGTGAAAACTAAATGAACTCTAAGAAAAACTATGGAAGTCTATAGGAATATAAGCAAATAAGATAAGACTTTAGGAATGTACAAAAATCATGTCTCAAATAACACGTCTGCTGCTTTCTTTGGGGAGGGAATGTTTTGAGGGATGACAATGGAATCCATTGCATGGATAGTTTTTCACGATTCATCAAGAAAAAATAAGGGAATGAGGGAGGAGGAAGGAAAGAGAAGCATAGAACCTAGGAATATCAAAACTTTAAAACATATGGAAATTAATGTAATAAATCATCATATTTGTGAGGTAAATCAAACCTAAGTAGCACAAAGGAGACTAGCATGACGGGAAAAAATGTAGAAACAAAATTAACAATAGAGGAAGGGAGAGAAGATTGAAGGTGAAGATAGAAGTGTGCAGCAGCCAACTTATCAAATTGTGTTTAAATGGAGGGAAAATAGCATAGTTTAAGCATCATGAGAATTCAGAACCTCAACCAGGTCTTTCTCAAGCCGTTCTTTCAATTGTTGCATTGATGCTGTGCCACCAGCAAGCTGCACAGTAAACAGAATAACATAAGCTACAAAAACAAAATAATATGACGATGTTTCATTGATTGTGGTTCATATTTAGCCAGCGATAATGTGATTACATGCTCTGATGTCGTACTTCTACTGCTTAGGTAATTGATGAGTGAAGAACAAAACAACTCAGGAAAAAAGTCACTTAAGGAAAAAGCAAGTTTCTAAGGCATAATATAATAGTAATGACCTTCAACTGGGGAGACATCAATTATGTGTTTGAGGTATAATAAGGCAACTTATGTGGAATTTCAAACCTTTTTTAAGATAAATTGAGAATTGTCTAATCAAGGTTAGAAGAACTGAAGTTGTTTAGGTCAAGAAAGATGTTCAACAGCCTTGACGGAGCATGGGGCCATTATCGGGCTGAAGATTCCATTTAATAAACACAGATCTGCTATAACTTCATTGTTCCTGTAGATCTAATTTCAAAGATTCAAAATAGAACCATATCAAGGAAATCAATGATTTCAGAAATTCTTTGGACATCTTTTATGAGTCACAGCAAGGCAACGGGATACTTCTCTCTCTCTCTCTCTCTCTTTATTTGTTTGATAGATAAGAAAACAAGAATATTACTTAAATGTCGAGGGCACAGAACCATAGAAAAAAATATCAATCTATATATATTGGTTTCAGGCACCCCTACAGTGGCAAAATCTTAATAAGTTGCCATATTAGTGATATCGGCCGATATTCAGAACATAGTCTAATATACCCGATATTTTCTAATATATTGGTAGATATTAGCTCAAGAGGTTCTTGATTAGCAAAAGAAATTGCAGCTGATACATTCAATACCAATTCTTATTACCCCATATGGTCGTAACAGATACAGATGTCATCCATGGAAAACCCAAGCAATTAGGCTCTTAAAAAAAAAAAAAAAAAAACACTGAACAAAAAATTAAAACAAAACAGAACACAGGCAGGGCACCTGCACACAGAACACGAGCTCACTGCAATTTCAACAGTATGAGCTTCCAAATAAGATAGTAAGCCTTGTTAGCACTGTGAAGATGAATACACATAGTATACCAGTAACACATGGTAAATAAAAGATGCTTTCCATAAGGTCACGTGAGATTGAACATAGATAGACAAAGCATCTTTAGTTGAATACATTTCAATATGGAAGTAAAGGCAGTGTAATATTCAACCTGAAATTGGCACAGAACATGTGAACAATAAGTGAAAACATAAAGATCTCCTAACAATCTTACCAGTATACTACTAAAGAGTTCTCTGCGAATGTCCACATCACACTTGTTGATGCTCTCTAAAACCTGCATGAAATTATTGATCAAACGATACTGTAAAACCCAAAAGGAAAACACAATGTTCCTAAATGCTAGAAAAACCTTTTTACCATCTGTGGCAGGCCACGTAAAGAAGGGGCAATCTCCACAAAACCTTCCATGCCTGGTATTGTCTGAGAGTCAAACAAGTAGAAAAAGGAAAAATAACAGAGATTAGAAATTAGATTAAGTACACTATGATTATAACCTATTAATGAGCCTAACAAGAACCCAGCATAGAAGAAATCACTTCTGAGACACAAATATAGTCAGAAATAAATATTAAGTAGTGGTGTGAGGAGGACACCCATGAGACAACCTAGTGTGACATGACACCTACCATCCATCTATTCTTATAATGTAGATAAATGGATGGATGAGATGCTACGTTACCTAGGGTATCCTCAACCAATTATTTCTCCTATGAAAATAGTATAATTTCCTCATTGAAGGCTCCACCATCAGCTGCCAAAAAACATAAAACTGAAACACCAACATGTTACCTGAGTTCTTTCCTTTTGCGCCCTCCCCCCAAAAGTTTCCTTTTGGATAGAATATTGTGGTCCTACTAAGACAAATCAGATAGGAATAGATCTTCTGTTGAGCACAATTAAGGGTTTTCTGAAGGTTGTGACCAAGAGTGGCAAAGCATATTTAGTGATGTGTGTAACTAAGCCGGGCATTGATGACCAGGGATTACACCCCTCAAGGTTGCCTTGAAGATCCTTTCATATTTCTTCCAGTCTTGGGGTTTTTTCCTCTTTAATTAACTGCCCCTAGACAATGTGATGCTCTGCTCCATAATTTTGTACATTGGACTCCTTGGGAGCATGTTCTAATTATATTTTTTGGGTTCAAAAGAGAAAACCCATCCCGGGCAGGAGGGGGGAAGGTCATGTTTGAACTCAGTACCTCCAGCCCATGACAAATGACACGCTACTGGGAATTGTATCCCAGTGGGCTGCCGCACTGGTGTGCTTTTGTAATTGTACTCAACAAGTAATGAAACCATCAGCATTGGCAGTTGAAAAAGCCATGATAGATCACTAGTAATGCAAAAGCCTTATGCACTGAGCAGCCTTTGTATCATGTTTCATCCCATAGTAACCCCTTGCATTCTAAGAATCCAGTGGAAAAGTTTGTGGCAACAATAACACCTGTCTCAAAATGGTGCAAGTAATGGCTTCAAAACATCCTACAAAACTGGTTGCTTCAACTAATATTTTGCAGATGTAGTCTTCACGCGTTCAATTTTAGAATGATTATGTTACCATAAACTAGTATAACTTTCCTACTACAACACAAGAATGTCAGAGACGGCATGACATGTTCAGTTCAATTGTCTTTCATATGTAAATAATTCATTTGTCATTTAATATGTCAACTCAAGAAATATGCAGCCAGAATTTCCAAGGTTAAACCCCACAGTACTGTAAAATTTATTCAAAAAAAAAAAAAAAAAGAAGGGACTAGCACAAGGAATACAGAAGATGGTGCTAACAGTAGTGGAACTTGTGCATAAATGACAAGATTAAAAAATGAAGCCAGCTTCTTTGTGTAATTTTGCAAGAGGAGTCAAATGCAGAACACATCATTGTGACCAACAAGAGTTTAAACGATCCAAGTTAGGCAACTTATAGCTCCACTTATAGAAAAGGAAAAAAAAATCTGCTAATAGAAAAACATGGTCCATTTCAAGGACAAGGAAGAAAGATTCAATATGCATATAAAAAAACATACTAGACAACATATCACATCATTTTTACTTCCTTTTTGATGGCATATCACATCTTTCATTTATTTCCTTCAGTTCATGATGTCAACATACAAATGCACAAACACAAGGTGATGATGTGAATCCTTCTGGGAAAGAGAATGAAGTCTTCCATCTAAAGAATAGTTGAAGCAAAAGAATACTTCATTGAAAAATAAGGGCATATTCAGCAGTGGAAAACTGAGAGAGTTTACCAGAAATTTTTCTAGAAAAATAAAAAATTTAGAAAATGTGTTCAAATTTGTCTCTTATCGAGTTTTCAATTTTGAACTGAAATTTTAAAAAACTCAAAAAATATCAAAAAGATATTTTCAAAAATGTTTCAGAGGCTATATAGCAAAGCTTTCTATATAATGTTTTAAGAATTTGTGATTATAGAAATAATATTTTCTAAGCTTATAAATACAAATACATTGAAATAATATTTCTAATAAATAATAAAATTTTGATTAGATTTCATAATCAATTTTATTTGTATTATATATTTTGTTCATTTGAATTATCTATTATTTTACATAATTTTGAAATCAATAAGAATTATATTTTTACACATCAGGAAGTACAGCTATATAAACTGATATGAAAAGCTAAATTGGCTCATTTTTACTATATAGGTATAATGATAATATTTATGTTACTGCATAATATTTTCTAGGACCTAAAAATATTGTGTATTATTAATTTAATGACAACCTTAAATTAATTCTATTATAATATTTTGAAGGGTAGTCATCATAAAGTTAAGTTCAAGTTCTAATTCATTAGTTTAATGAGTTTAGCTCAAATAAACTAAGTTCATGCCTCTAACAGTGCAATAATTACTAGTTTAACATTTGATATGGATAGTAAAACAGTATGCATAGTACAATACAAACTATGTAGACAAATGTCATGTTATATGATAAATTATCATTAAGAACTACATTCGATACATATTATGCGATACATAAAAGGTTTTTGCAACTTTTGGTAACTAAGAAGAGAGCTATCAAAATTGTGCTTGATCATTTAATTTATAATAATAAATATAATAATTAAGTTTATTAAGCAATTTATTTGATTAAATATTTAATCTTATGTGGGATGATTGATACTTTGCCTATGCATAGTACAACACAAACAATGTAGACAAGGGTCATACTATATGATAAAATATCATTAATAACCACAGAGTTTTTGGTGACTTTTGGTAACTAAGAATAAAGCTATTGCAATTGAGTTTGATCATTTATTTTATAATAAATAAATGTACTAATTAAGTTTATCAAACAATTAATTTGATTAACAATTTTAATCTTATGTGGGATGATTGATACTTTGCTAACAAATATTAATAGGTATCAACTTAATAAAATGTTTCACGTTTTCAACAAAAACAAATAAATATGCTTTCCAGGAAAACTAGGAAATACAAAAGTGAAAAAGGAAAAAGGAAATTGAAAAATGAAAACAGAAAACTATTTTTGCAACTAAACTGTGCCTAAATATCCCCCTATCCATAAGAAAGTCAAGTGTAATCAACACACACCTGAGCCAATGAAGGATTGAACAACACATCAGGAATCTTGAATCTATCAGCACCAATTTCAATTGTCCTACAAATGCAAAACAAATGAGAATATATAATATTAAGGTACATAACTAAGAGCAATACCAACCATCCAGAAACCTAAAAAAGAAGGGCACACTTTCCTGCATTGCAGAGTCGGGGTGTGAGCCCCTACATTGTGGAGAGGCTCTTTAACAACAAAATAGGGGGAAAAAAAAAGTAATTGCTAGCTCCATCATGACTTCTTCAAGCATTGTTCTACCTTCCAAAACTGTGTTATTTTCAATGAAGATAATCAAATTGGACACATGGAGATGGAATAACTAATAATTGAAGGATTAATATGAGGATGATCCCAACTTCAAAATACGTGTTTTACCAACCACCTTCCCCTCCCCACAAAAAAGCAAACGCAAAAGACAGATAGTTATAGCTCCAACAAATAGTTAATAGCAGGGGATAAAAAAAGGAATACTACCAAATCAACAACCCTTTAACATTGTGGAACATAACAGTTCAAGCAATTAAATTTACACAGCCAGAAAGAAAATATAGCAGTTCGAAAAATGACAACACAGAACCATTATAACAGGAAATGCTTTTCATAATTTATATAAAAGAACTTACTGTCCATCAGGAAGCTCGTATGGTGTCATTGGGATATTTGAATATGCACTCTCTGATAAAGAACCAAATAGAATTCATTTTAATATCAAGACATTATTTTTTTAATATCAGAATATAACGTAAATTGCTTCCTAACATGTGAGTGACATAGCAAAACACTAAAATAAAAACATAAAAGAATGAGGAACGAAACTATCAAGACAATAATATGTACATAATAGAGCCCAAAATACCTCCACCTAAAATAGGAAAAATAGAGCAGTCAGAATTGTGTAAAATAAAGCCTCCCAAAATTTCTTAATGTCACAAGTTTCCATTAAAAGCAGAAGTGGGATGTTCCGATCTAAGCAAGAAATAATACTCTAATAACGAAACAAGTGGAAATGTTTCAAAACAATGTCTGAAAAGGTGAATATCGTAAACTGTTTTCTCCACATGTTATGCAGAGATTTGCATTTTTTCCCCAGACTTCCAAGCATCAAGGACATAAAGTATGGGTTCTTTGTTTTGGGGAGGTGGGCTGGAAGTAACAGTAGACACTGAGGGACTCTAATTCATTCCAGGCATATTTCAAAAATGCTAGAACATCGGATTCTCTGACAAGAAATTCTAGTTTCATGAGTATCAAAACTCGATGGTCATTTGGTTGGAAAAATAGGTTTTACTTGTATAATGCAAATGCCATCTAGCACTCGAAAATTGATGACCTTTCATCTGAGGGATCGCCCCAACAGGATAGTCTAACCAATTGAGTGCCTACTCTTTTGTAAGAAAGACCAAGTTTCAGCACTCCTTGAAATGTATGCGTTGGTTTTAAAATCCAAAAAAAGGAATTTGTTCAAACAGCACATTCGAGATAATTTTTTCCTTATTGGTAACAAATCAAGCACCTTGAAAATATTTGAGATGATAGGAACAATAAACTCAGATTAATTGGAAAAAGAATTATCTCATCTACTTTTCCATTAATCAAAAGTATATATACATGTTACATGGTATCAATTCAAAATACAAATTATATACCAATCCCTAGATAATCAAATATAATTATCACGATCCATAATATTCTCATCACGATCCCATACTATCTGCATAGTATATAATATCTTCATCAAACTGACGAAAGGGAATGATAGCTTGTAACAGTGTGAGTCATCAAATATGCCAGTTGATATGCACTCTTGATGTAGAAAACCTTTGTCATACTAGAATTAAGTTGTCTTTGATGCAGTTTCTGTCAAATTCCACACAACTGGATTATTTGCACCTTAATTGCCGTAGTGTTATGACAAAAGATCAACATCAGTGTTTTGTGGCCAAAGCAAAGCTCAACCAAAAGGATTCTTGCCCAAGTAAGCTCCATAATTGCATGATAAAGTGCACAGTACTCAACCTTTTCACTAGACAATACCACCACATTCTGCTTCTTTCTCCAAGTTACCGAATTTCCTCCTACAACTGAAACATATCCATAGATAGACCTCCTATCTAGTCTGGATCCTACAAAATCAAGGTCGGCACAGTCCATAATATCTAGAAGACCATGTTTGGATAGCAAAATATCTTTGCCCGAAGAGGACTTTTAATAAGCTAGAATATGATTTATCGTAGTCATGTGTCGGTTTCTTGGGTTATGCATGAATTGACTTACTACACTTATGACAAATCAAATCTAGTATGAATCAGTAGGTCAACTTTCCAACCAATATCTAGAATCTTTTTTGTTTGTTGAAATTTGATCAAGATAGATAGACAGGCCATGATTTACAAAAATAAAAGTGCAAAGGGTTCACAGGCAAAATTAGCTATTTCAGTCAAGAGATCCAAATGGATAGTTTCATTGAGAAGGGAAGCATCCTTGCTTGAACAATGATACTTCAATTCCTAGGAAGTATTTGAGAGCTCCCAAGTCCTTAATTTCAAATTTCTTGGTCAAGTAGCTCCGAAGCTTCTCGATTTTATCAGCTTTATATCCAATAGCAATCATGTCATCAACACAGATAATAAGATAACATCCTCATCATCTCTCTCGCAAACTAGACTATGATTGACCATAACTTCCTTGAATTCATCATTCTTCATCGAGTGGCTTAACCTTCCAAGCTATCCCCTTGGTGACCATATTAATACACACAAGGCCTTCTTCAGTTTGTATACCTTTACTCCTTTTAGTGTAAATCCTGGAGAAGGATCCATGTACACCTCTTCAATCATATCACCATGGAAAAAAGGCATTCTTCACATCAAATTGTCACAACACGGCTAGTCTAGATTAACGACAAGAAAAGTGTGACTCTGACAATGTTCACTTTAGCCACACAAGCAAAAAGTCTCTTGATAGTAAATTCCATAGGTCAGGCTTTTTCCTTTTGAAACTAGTCTAGCATTAAATCTATTGATTGTTCCATCAGATTCATGCCTTGGTGAGAACACCCACTTACATCTCACCATCTTCTTCCCTTGAGGTAGCTTGACCATCTCCCAGATAGAGTTCTTCTGCAGGGAATTTCATTTCTTCTACCATGACAGACTCCCACTAAGGATTCTTGAAGATGACTCAGGATAGAAATAGAGGACAACCAAAAGGAAAAGGAAAGGAGAGATTTAGATCAACAATGATGAAAGACAGAATCACTAATAAGATCAACAGCATTAGAAGATGATTTTGAAAATCCTAACCAATCAGGTTCTTTTCGGCTATGAAGAGCATATCCCTTTCCCTAATCACCAGCTTGTGATTGTAAGGTAGCAGTTTTAGATTTGAAGGAGAAGGAATTTGTGCCTCGGGACTAGTCTTGTTATCATATGGCATGGCAATATCTTCAAGAGTAGTGGAGGCCTTGAGGGGACATGGTAGTACTCTTGGTCCTCCTTATCTAGCTTTATTGAAATAGTCTGGCTAAGCACGGTTTCCTATGATCTTCATATTTGGATTCTACCATGGGTTCAGAAGTCACGGTGGAACCCTCCCCCTGTTTGGAAATATCAGGTTTGGCCACCATAAGCTTGGGAGAATCCTCCCTATCCAGAAATTCAAAATTACTTTTCTCCTAGCCATAGATGTCCTTCTTCCTTAGTGTGAATCTCTCCCAAAGGAGGAACTAGGGGCACTTTCTCCAAAGAAGTAAGATTCTCATTCACAGAAATGAACATCAATGGAGAAATACCATTTTCCAGTAGAAGAATGTTGTGAGCACCAGCAGATTTATGACAGGTTGAAACACACGAGACAACAAATTTATGTAGCTCATTCTCAGGAACAGAGCAACGTCAGTGGGCACAAAACAAAGATAGTTTCACTATAATCAAAAGAGTATGTATGATGAAAGTAATCCGATCACACTCATTACCAAGAACTTATGCTTATTTTAGTAAAGACCCGAACCACCCACAAGGTACCTGGTTGGGTGGTTTGATACACTCAGCTAATGTGTTTTATGATACTATTAACTGACTAGCACACCTCTCTATAAGTAGATAGATGTGTGACCTACTTAATTGATGCAAGTGAAAGGTTCCTAGGTGTAATAAGTGGGGAATTAACCATGATACATGGTTCATACTTTTATCATTAAGCCATCTTGGATGCTTCTCAATTTCCCACATCATCATCAATGCAATGGAATCTTCCAAGGAGCATCAATCCCTTTAGGAATAGAGACCACTTGAGGGCATTACCTGGACACAAGGAATAGAGACCACTCAGCTGAACCTTCTAAATGGGAGTAATGGCTTCACAAGGAACGAAAGCATTTATAGCTCTTTTTTGAACTAGAGTATCCAAGAAACACACACTTGAGGGCACAATAATCAAGTTTATCCCTTTCATGAGGATGTATATAAACAAAACACACAAACAGAAACCTTATGACAAAGATTTAGAGTCAAAAACTAATGGAGATGAGTTTGATAATCAATAATACGAGCATTTGGTTGATAAGGAAAATTGCAATCTTGATAGCCTCTGACCAAAAACATTTTAGAATGTGCATAGTAAAACACAAGGCCCGTGCCACTTGGAGAATATGGAGGTTCTTATGTTTAGCTACGGGATTTTATCGTGGTGTATATGCAAGAAATGGTTTAGTAGAGGGTTCCATGCTTGATAACTTAGTAAGAGGGTGGTTTAAAAACTATCTCCTATTATTAGAATGGGAAACCTGAATCTAAATATGAAATTCTGTGGCAATCATTTGTAAAAATTGTGGAATTACATGTATAACATCATTTTTGGATTTCAGTAAGTATACCCAGCTAATTTGTGTACAATCACCTATAAAGGGCACAAATTATTTATGCCCAAAGTAGAGGGAGCAGAGAATGGACCCCAAAGGTCAGTATAGTAAAGCTTGTCGAGCTTTTATGAAAACTGATTTGGAAAGGTATACAGTGAATTTTTTTTTTCTTTTTGCATAGATGCATTGTTCACACCATGAACCAAAGGCAAAAACAATCAAGGAAACAATCGTTCTAAATATGGAAAAGATGGATGTCCTAACAGCCAAAATCATAAAAGAATCTTCTCTCTATCAGATGTTTACCTTGCTACTTAAAACCCCCAGCCAAATTGATGTTGTGGATCCAATTTCCCCTCCAAGTAGTAGAGGCATCCTCTTTCCTTACTAATCCCAACTGTTAACTTCGCAAGATTATCGTGAAACACATAGTGAGTATAGTAAAAGGTCAAAAAAAACAATTATGATGCTTGGTAATCTTGCTAATGGAAAGAAGACTATTAGAGAGAGTAGGCACAAGTAAAAGTGAGGATATAGAAAATGTAGGAGAAAGTCAGACGGTCCCAAACCCCTGAAATTGGTATAGACATCCCATTAGCAATATGGGCATTTAACATGTGAGGAGGAGGTCAGGGAGTCAAACAAGGAGGATTTACTAATCATGTGACCAATGGCCACTGAATCAAGAACTAAAGTATCAGCAGAGGCCATGAAACCCAAACCAACTTCACCCTCTTGGGAAGATAATCGAGAGACTAGAGAGGCAAAAGCAGTGTCGATAGCAACACCAGCAGTAGCAGCAGTCAGTACGGGTTTCTTGTGTTTTCCTCTGGGCTTGTTTAAGCTTGAACCATTCCAGATACCTGTGCTTCTTCCAGCAAACATCCATTGTATATCATGCACTATTGCAGTGGGCGCAAAAGCGCAAAGAGGAGCTGCCATCAGTACACAAAGCCAAAGAAGGCAGCCGAGTAGTATGTTTGTAAACAGCCAATGTTGAGGAGTTGGGAGTACCTACAGTTCCCATGGTAGCCTGTCTTTGTGCTTCATTAAAAACAAGGGAATCTAGAACGCAAGGTAAAGGAAGACATAGCTAAGCTAAGGAGAGGTGGCCAGAACCCTACTACTAACTAGTTCTAGGGTGACCTTGACCCACAAGGAAGGCATAGCTGCAGTCCGAAATCATTGTTTTACAATATCTCTGTTGCTGAAAATCATGTTCCATGAAAACGGAATTCAACTCGTCTTAGTATTTGGTGAGAGACCTTCACATGATTGGAAGGATTCTTCATTAGTTCATAGACTTGAGAGGAATCAATAGCATCTAGGTAGCTCCTTTTTACAGCGTCCCAAACTTCCCTGGTTGTTTCACTTTGCACAAAAAGAGACATCAACTTTTCATTTATCAAATTGATGAGCCAAGACTTAAAAAGTGCATCTTCAGCTTCCGAATCATCATAGCATGGATCGTCTTCTGCTGAACAGTTGTCGTCCTGTACTATACCCCTTTTTCCTCCGACTGGAAATATGCATCTCTAAAAGTTTAGACCAGACATGATATTATGCATCATCCAATTTAATAAGGGCGTGAAATTATCATGAACGATTACTGTATTAGGTGATTTCTTATAATTAGAAATACTCAAATCAGTAATGGAAGGTTATAGGCTACACCAGTGGATAGATGAAAGAAGTTGGTGGTATGTGGTGCAACTAGGCCAGCAGGACTGATGTAAATTGAAAATTAGGGTTCCCGCAAGTCGAATAGGGCAGCCAAAGGAGTAGCAGGAGGATTCGGTCCATGTTCTCTCATACCAAATTGGAAAAAGGGTAATCTTGTGTACTTTTCCATTAATCACAAGGATATATATATATGCTACATAGTACCACTTCAAAATTCAAATTATACAACAAATCCCTAGACAATCAATTAAAATTATCATGATCCATAATATCCTCATCTTGATCCCATAAAATCCACATAATATATTCTAACTATCATGATGATCTATAACATTCGCATCATGATCCCACATACTCGCATAGTATATCAATAATACATGTTTCAAACAAAGGAAGAGAGAGAACAACACAAAGGAGAGAGACACCAACCATCGTACAGCGTATCCGGGGCTCGGCACACACAGTCCTTGATGTCACTGGCAATAACCCTCTGTCAAGCAAAAGATACTGGCAGTAGTTAAAAAAACGTGACATATAGAAAAAAATTAGTGTAGCAAGCATATACCTGGCAATAGAGTTTGTAACTCTCTGTTGTATTTGGGAAGTCAAGGTCAATAGTCTGTAAGATTTCATACAAGATATGAATCAAGTTAAAAATCAAAGAGCCCACATGGCATAGAACACTGCACCTCTTTTATTCCCCAAGGCACATAAATGATAATGAAAATAAGATAACAGCCCTACAGATTGGACTAAGAGTAACAATTCTCACTACAAATCCATCAAGATCAAATATATTTACTGAGCAGATTCTGGCAAGGTTGAAAACTCCGTAACTGAAGTGTATGAAAACTACAAATCAATCTTGCTATATTAATTTACTTGTCCGCGCACACAGGATAAGCTGTCACATAACAAGCACAGGAGACATAGCAAGATGGGAAAAAAATGCAAAGCAGACATAACCTTGAACTTTGTCGAAGATGGGAGACTCAGTGATTGAACGAGGTTATAGCTGGACAAAAAAATTTCAAACTGCCTTGGCGAATCCAAACCAAAGCACCGATGACTGCCTGACATATGAGTAGTTTGGTTGCAATTTGAATTTTTTATCCAAACCATATTTTTAATTTGGTTGAAGTTTGAGAGTTTAAACCAAACCAAACCGCTCACCCACATACAAATATATATACACACACACAAATATATATACATACACACACACACACACACATATATATATATATATACACACACATGCATATATATAGTCATACTTATTTCTGTTGTGCTTCTAAATTAATTTTCAATATAATTGGTTCAATGCTTGATCTTTTCAAGAGCTTGTAGTTACCTAAATTATGATATGTTCTCATTTATTGTCAAACATTTCAAGCAACTGATATCAGAAAAGCTTTGGACCAAGTTAAATTTGACATTGGAGTATTTCTTAACTCTGATTAATTTTTTCACTTAGAATGCTATTTTTATTTTCTTATTATTACGTTATTTTGGAACATGCATAAGACATTGTTATTATTGTAATAATATTACTTGTTTACATTGATTTTGTATGATTTGAACAAATTACTTTTAGACTAATAAGCTTAGTACAAGCCGCATAATCCGCCCAAACCAGACCAACCCACACATTGACATTTGACCAGCTTGTCTAAACTAACGGTTTAGTTTAGTTTGGTAAAAATCCAAATAATAACGTGCAGTTTGGTTGTAGATACGCTCTAATCCGCACAAAATCCATGATCACCCTTACGCGAGGCTCCCACATCATAAGGTCTAGGTACTGTCGATGTATGTCACCTTCCCCGCTTTGCAAAGATATTATTTTTATAGTTTATTCCATGACTTCCGTATCGCATTCGAAAAACTTTACTATTATCTCATACCTCAAAAGCAACAAATACTAGACTTTACCTATGTATTCATGATATCATTCAAACTAAGCATTAATCTAAAATGACATATGCTAAGTCCTGTAGTAGACCTATTACTAGACAAAGAAAAGCTAATGGTTCTGCTCACAAGGGGGTGGTCAACTAGGTCTGCATCACCAAGATCAATGCTTATCTCTATGAATGTTGCTGCAACTACGAATGGCTCTCCAGTCATCATCCTATTCTTCCTTGCTCTTTCTTTTTCTTTTTTCCATTTTTTCTCTGGGGGATGTTGAAGGCAGCAGAATTATAGGCCACTCCAGAGAGGGTTAGGTAAAATCTATAAATAAAGAGGGATTAACAATGCAGATTCCACCAGCACAAAATCAAATATCATGGTATTTTATGGAAAAATGTCATCTTCTAAAAGCAGACATGGCATTCACGCAGATAAACATCAACAGGGTATACACTTGATGGGTTTGGCCATAGATGGGCGAGCATGGGAACCAAGCCCACTGAAGAGGGAAGGGCCTAAGAGCAAGCAACCCACCACGACCCACGGCGCAGCCTCATGAGCCTGAGAGCAGGTCGGGAATGCGATCTATCCAAATGGATCGACTCGAAACCGCCCGGGGAGAAATGGGCAATTAAGGCTGATTCACGGGGATCCCCCTTGCTCACCAGCTGGCCTGCAGCACAGCTTAGCCCGCGTACGACACTTACCATAACCGCACAGGATTGCAAATCTCCCCCAGAATGGCAGTCAATACTTAGCAAATATTTCCAGAATATCACCTCTAATTACGCATCGCTCCAAGAATGGCAACTATGACTCAACAAATCCTCTTAGACGGATATTGCCATCTATCGACCCCTACGATCGCCCCAATAAATAAAGGAATATCTCCAGACAAGCCACAGTTTTCATACTTGCCCATAACGCAATCGTTGAGACAGCTCAGTGGATCTGTCAGGGTGACCAACGGCGAGTCTTGGTGCCCAAGCAAGGCCAAAAAAGCTCTAGCATTACAAATGCCCCTTCTCCCCTGCCGGAAGGCCAGAGCAATCCTTACCCTCGAGAGCCCCCGGAAAATTGAAGTACTCTTTCCCTCTCTCAAGCCACTCATCCCTTGAGTGCACCCTCACACAAAGCCACTCCCCGCCGAGTGCCACCATCGGAGCCAAGTCCTCCACTTCCATTCTCCATCCTCTCACCCATGCATTAGCATTCATCGCATTCTCTATCTTTCTCACCCTCGTTGAAATATTACTGACTTGAACGTCGAAAAATATACCCTAAAGCGAGTCCTGCTGATCATTGACCTCTTGTTTGTTCGTTATGTTGCACAAGACCCTAGTTAACAGAGACGGAGACCAGACCCGCTTCAATTCGACCCGCCATAGAAGATTAGGTGGATTCCTAATCCGTAAACAATCCGGATCTAAAGACGTATCAATACTCAATTAGTTTAGCTTCAAATTTTGTTACATGGATCATTTTCGCCTAGGTTATTTTGCCTAATACGCAGAACGTAATCATACAAACATCTCTTCCTTATTTTGCAGGCCTAAATATTGGGAGGCCTCCATCTCACAATGCTACAACTCACAGAGAACAATTCAATTATCCATGTGCTTAATTACCTGGTGATCATTGGAAAGCATTTCAAAATCAGCTGGAAAGAAGAATACAATATAGTCCGAATTGTTTAGTCACCAACAAAATGGCAACAACAGCCATGCCAAGTTACAGGTGCAAGTACCCGTAAATATGACTAAAAAAGATGGTTCACAATCACCCAAAAAAGATCACTACTAAGACTATGTCAATCCTTTTCTTAATTACAAGTAGTTCAAGAAGATCAAACATCATATGAAAGTAAACAGGGATCCTAGAACATTGTGATTAAGACATTGCAAAGAAATTCCTTCAGAAGTTCCTCTCTCTCTCTCTCTGTCCGCATGCCTCACTGGAGTCCCATTTGAACAATATTCTGCACTATGGTCTTCCACTACTCTAAAATCTTCACTGTCATATGATCTTAAAATTCTCAACTGCCCAAGATCAAACTTCAACCCTCCATATGTAATCAAATTAGCAGCTTTTCAGGTGAATATATCAAACAGCAACACAATGCTAGACGTCTATCAAACTCATGAGAAGAACTTGACAGAGTCTTATCTCGATTGATAAAGCACATGCAAAAAAGTCAAGGGATCGGAACCAAAATTATATTCTTAGATGAAAATAATCTCAGAAGCCCTTGATTCCTCTCACCATGCACCCCTCAAACATACTGTCTATCCTATAATATCTGCATCCAAATGACATAAAACTACAAAAAATAATAGAAAGAAAGCAATAAATCATTCAATCTCTTGGACCTTAAAAAATAGAAAAGAAAAAATAAATAATCAAATGATTCTAAGGTGGTAATTTCCAGCTAAACACCCAAGAAAACGGAAAGATTTCAGTGTGCATAACAGTAAAGTCAGGAGATGTAACTGCACAACACCTGAAACTCCCCTGGCCGAATCTCCTTCCTTTTGAAAGAATACCTTGGTTTTATCTATAGAATCAGGAAAAAATACACACATGAAAATAGAATATTAACTCCATATCTAAAGTAAAAGACAAGTACCATTATGCTTGCTGTAACTTACAGTTATGCCTTTGCTCTCCAAGCTTTTCATCAAGCAATCAGTCAGAAATTCTCCTCCAACTGAAGAAGATAAAACACCCTACTACCACAAATAAATAATGTGTGATGGATAGGAAGACTTACCAAAAAAAAAAAAAAAAGATGGATAGGAAGAATGAATAGGGCAGTCAAATATGCCCTGAAAATTATTGAACCAATGATTTATTATAACCCCAAATCATGCAAATTATTACAAACGCAAGAATGTACGACTTTTTCTGTTTTGAGACTCTGATTATGATAATCCAGATACCAATACAAAGTCTGTATCATGAATCTCCTATGGGGCGTTGTAAAAATTTCACCACTTACACCATCATATAAGTAGATTATGATGCTAAGGAATTGTTGTACCACTCTTCTGTTGAAAAAAGTCTATTGTTAGAATTGAGGTTGTGGATACACAGTTTATGGAGATTTATTATTTGTAGCATCTTTTTGCATACTTTAATCTCATGCTTTCTTGCCCAGAATGTTTTTGATATTCTGCTTTTGCCTCGAAAAATTATTTCACTGTAAGGGTAGATTTATAGATTTTATTTTATTCCTGAAGGCAATGATATTCAGTTTCTGATCAAGAATGTTCACCTGAACCCTTTAGAGCTAAATGATAAGGAATAGCAGACTTCTTTTCCTCTTAATTAGGAGACATGCATAATTAACTATCTCACTACAGGGATTGAGCCCAACAGTTGTGAAGTGTCAGAAAATGCAATCCCATTGTCTACACAGATGAGCCGACAAAACACAACCTAAAAAACTTAGTGATTAGATGAGATAATGATAGATGCAAATGCAGAGCCTTGTTAAATATGCAGGTTAAAAAGACATACCATAGTGGCGCAAAATGTTGCTAAAAACAATAAATCTGTGTATTATATATACCAACTACCTCAAAGTTAATATCATACTTTACCACAAGGGTGTAGTAAACCAGTTCCTTTAGCATCATACAGAAATCCTTATGGTAAACCATGTTACAAACTTTTAGAACATAGAGTACACCATTTAGAATCAGTGTGCAACATTATGTTTAGCCAAATTAAGAGGAATTGTGGAATACCTTTTGAAGCACACAACCATCATGAACTGGGGCAACTGTGGTAGATCCTCCACCACTGGACAAGTGGTAAGAATAGTTAGTATTATATTCGTTGCAACGAAGAAAGAGATCAGCCACAATACCATTTTGCGAACAATGCATACACAAAATCAAGTGGTTCACAATCGGTCAGCACATACACAATGATCAACAACATTTTACAAGTAACAACTCCTGAAAGGGTAAAGCCTCTACCTATCAACGACTAATGAAGTTGCCCGCCCTGATGCAAAGGATGTAAGGACCTGGCAATCAACATATTCCAAATCAAAAAATGTAAGGAAACATCATGATATCACTCGCAAATGGAGAAAGGCTGTCAATATATCAGCAATTATCATAAACAACAAACTTGGCAAGTTCATGCTACACTCAAAGGATGCAAGAGGAGCATACAGCATTCTTGGCCAAGAACAATGCTGGCACTTCATATTTCTCAAACATGAGCTCCGCAGCCCTGTTATTCAGAGCAAATAAAATAAGAATAATAACAAAATATTATATAATGCAATGTGCTTCAAACAATGATAATGGTATTTGAAGGTAAGATACTTGAATTTGAGTAATTTGATAGAGTCCAACCTATGGATGAAAACATCGATATTGGTTGCGGTCACATCGATATCAAATATATCGAATAATATATATTGGTATTGGATATGTCGGACGGGAAAAAATTCTTGAAAATCGTACATATCTTGATATTCTCACGGTATCAAAAAATATCAATATCGGGGAATCCCGATATCGATACATATTGACTGATATTTGCATCATTGTTCCAGCACCAAGAGATCACGATTCTAAAATAAAAACATCTGGAACCTTTTCCCCACAAAGAAGGATATCGCACCTTAACCTGAGTTGGCAATATGTAAGATATAGGTTTTTGACAAGATCTTCAGGAAAGTTAGTGAGGTTTTGTTTCTCGTTTATTTAACCTCATGTGAACCTATTCAAAGCATCATACATTCTACCGAAGGTCTCTTCCTTGGAATATCCTTTTCTTTTGGTATCATAGACAAGCCAAAGAGTCAGTTATGTTGGTTGACATTCTTAACTTCTCAGCTTATTCTTAGGCCTTTTTACACTGGACCAGCTAGATTTACCTATGGTTTTCAAATAACCACCACTTTTGTTTTCAGTTAATCACATACATTTTGTATCCCCTTTTAATTTAACACTTCCATTACAATTTTTGCTAAATTCTGTAAATGTTTTTTCGTGAAATACTGAAATGACTAAAATGTTTGCATTTCTTAACATGAATGTCAAGACGAAGGCAGAAGATGCAAATGTAAAGGCATATTGTTAAGTTCACTTAAGAATGTGACAAAAATATGCACATTGAAAGGAACTATAAACTACATAGTTAATTTCTTTGCAGTACCATGTTGCATGGTATTCAATCAAAAAATATGTTTGAAGTGCTTCTATAGCATTGGATATGCCTAGTTCTTTTCTTTTCTTTTTTCTCCCCCTTTCAGCTAAACAGTTGCAACTGAATCTGAAATGACATTGTAGCACTGAAAAAATGAATTTTGGAGAATTATTCTATGGCAGTTTGCCGTGCTTTTCATTTTATGGTGTATTAGACAGAAAGTAATGCTTGAATTTCTTTTTTTTTAAAAAAACATATTCCTGCTCATCACTTTTGAGATCAAATAGCCTTTGTCCCTCAGAATGGTCTCTGCAGCAGAAGCCCCTTTAGGAGAGCTGTTATCAAACAGAAGCTTCACCAAATTGTACAAAAAAAAAAAGAAAAAAATCTCAGTTTCCCCATTAAAAAGAACATTCTTTATTTCTGATTTAAAAGAATAATTGAAACATTTATAACCCAATATTTTTCATACACTGTAACAAAAATTTCTATTCATCCCAACTCTCTGTACTTACAAAACACATTGGAAGTAACAAGCAACGTTACCACTAGGAGCAAATGAGGATTTACCAGACTCTCTGGTAGTGTGTGACAAGTATTGTGATTACTGATATAAGCTAATTGTAAACATAAGGAAAATTAAACATTCAGTTCATCTTGGAAAAGAAACATCAGAAATCATCAAAGAGAAGTTTTCTTCAATACATATTAAAAAGAAGTCCATTGAAGTAAAGACG
>JAOVVI020003041.1:0-19812 GCA_028571085.2 Nepenthes alata | reverse complement strand
CATACAATTTTATTTCTTCCTTACATTAACTTACATTTTTACATTTTTAGACAAAATATATATGTTTGTCTCTTAAATGTCTCTTATGCGCCACTTCTTTAGGTAAACGACTCACTTGCTCTATTCAGACACCCATCATGTGCCACTCAAGTGACCTTAAATTGACTATCGATTAATCCTCATATGAGTATTACGCGATCTTTTAACTTCATTTATCACTTAAACGACCCTCACAAGAGCTTCCAGTGACCCTTATTTGACTCTATTGCCTAAGCATTCCATACATAAATATCGCGCGCCTTCTATATGACCCATTTGTCTATTGTAGATCATAAGAAAATGATCCAAAATCTTACTTGCATGCCAGGATGTAATCATTGTTAAGAATAGGAGTATGATGATTGTCATTATCCTATGTTTCTGGAATTTCAAAAGCGGTATTAGGAGTGTTGTGATGTTATAGGAACAACCAATTTTAGTAGTTTAACAATTTTCATACTTTCTATGGGTGCATTTCTAAAGGCAAAATTAGTGTCGTGAGTTGTTTCGTGAATACCTGTAGGATCAATTTTGAAAGGGAAGAAATTTTCATAAAAATCTATGTTTCTCGAGTAAAATGTCACAATATTTTCAAAGTCCAGAAGTTCATATCTTTTATTCTAAAAGGATAACCAAGAAAAATACAATTATTTCCGCTTAGTTCAATTTTATTCCTTCCATGGAAGAGAATAAGGCAAAGCATAAACATGGAAAAACTCTTGGGTACATATAATCTGATTTGATACCAAACAATAACTTATAAGGAGTTTTATTTTTCAAAAGAGGTGTGAATGTTCTATTTATAATATGTTTGACAATGAGAATACAATCACTCCAAAACATTAAAGGAATTCTAGCTTCAAATCTCATAGCACAAGTTGCATTTAGGAAATATTGATATTTTCGTTTAATAATTCTATTTTATTGTAGAGTTTTCACACAACTCCTTTAAAAAATTAGTCCTATTTGTTAAAAAATACCATCATTTGAAATTTCACTCCACTATCACTTCTCAAAATTTTTATTTTGGCTCCAAATTTAGTTTTAATCAAATTATAAAATGATTCCAAGTATATTTTAGCATCAAATTTAATTTTTTAAAAAAGTAAGTCCAATTACTTCTAGAAAAATTATTGACAATAGTCAGAAAATATCTTGATTTATCATATGCCTCCACGGGATGTGGCCTCTAATGTATCATATCAAAAGTATTAGTAGTTTTATGATGACTAATATGAAATGGAAATTTATGTTGCTTGGGCATGGGACAAATGTGGCAAGGATGGCTATTGACAAGTTGGGCATGACTTTTAACATGTGGATTATCAATTCAAAGTAGTCTAAAATGAGAATTATGTCCTAAACAATGGTGCAAATATTATAGATGGAAGAAACGATAGTGTGGACATTATTACAGGACCCGAGTCTAACGAAATCAGTATGAGCCATGTGAAAGACTTTAATATATGTAAATAATATAGTCTATTTCTAATTTTACCCATCCCAATCATTGTCTAAGATAAAAAATCCTAAATGAAACAAGAGTCAAAAAAAAGAAAAACAAAAAAAGGACAACATTTAAGGGTTCTAGCAAGGCTTTTAGCTGAAATCAAGTTAAAAGAAAAGGATGAGATATGGAGAGCATTTTTTATAATAATTTTATCAGTAAGCTTCATCATTCTAATGACAGTCATATGGGTTGTGCTTCCATTTGGTAATTTGACAAAGCATGAAGCATTATTATTTATAGTCGTATAGAAAGAACTTATATGGGGTTAGTGGCCACCATGTTTATTATCTAAGGAGTTATTTCCTCCGATGATATGTATTTGTAAGAAGAGATGCAGGCAAAGGTACCATTTTTTTTTTTGAGGATTTTGTTTTCTTAGGGTTTAGCATCGATTAGACTTAGTTGACTGAATGTAAAAGAGCGGGGGTATCTTTCAATTGAAGCAAGCTCATTAGTAGTTGAAATCATGCTTTGGTTAATGTAACTTTAGCATTACCTTCTTGCATTTGTTCATCTTTTCTTAATATGTTAGATTGATTCACAAAGATATTGGAACTTCTTTCCTTGTATAATTTGTGTCTTGGTGGGTATCCTTTGAGTTTATAATTTCTTTTGACCAAATGTCTCAACCTGTTATAATGAGTTTAAAATGGAGGCTTCATTTTTTCTGCCTTAAAACAGTTAGCAAGATTGTGTCCAAAAATTTAACAGTGAGTATAAAATGCTCTTTCTCTTTTCTAATTAGTCGTAATTTTGAGATTATTTATACTTTTTTTAATAATAAGAGCCATAGAATCAAAAGAGGGAGTAAAAGACAACATTTGATATTGCTTCTCTTGTTATTGAATAATAGAAATTGCACTATTCCCAAGAGAAAGGGGATTTATCAACATTATTTGATCTCTTATGTTAGTTTAACATTCATTCAAGCCTATCAAAAATTGTATCACACATTCCCATTAATATATATCTAATAAAGCCTTCATTTTTTCACAGTCACAACTAGGGACTAGATCACAAATTAGAAGTTCATCCCCATAAAATTTTGAATTTTTCATAATATAAGCTTTTCAAAACCTGTTCCTAAAGAAGATTGGATAGAGCCCTTTTAAGTTGAAAGACCCATGGTTGGTCCATTCAAATGGGTAAATCATTTTATAGTGTTGTCAACAAACACACCACTTGGTTTGATAGAGTTTTGGATCAAAGAAACAACAATGTTGTTGTAGCGTTACCCGGCCTCCATCAAAGGATCTTAAGGATTTGTGGGATTCAAGATACTTCCATCAACAAAGCCAATTTTGTTTTCGACCATTAAGGCTCACTGCATGGACCTGGCTCATGTCGAGTAATTACCAAGGTAGTTGTCGAATTCTCTCCGTTTTCTAGTGGGAAAGGATTGGTTGGGCCATTTAGGTTTAGATGTTTGGATGTTTGATTCGAAGTAAAATGAAGTGACTCTGCCATAGTCAGTCAACTTTCTTCACTCTTGGTATCACTCTTCTTCTCCCTTTGATATAGTGTAGATTTCTAGAGTTTATGTTAAAAGGTTCTTAAAAAGAAAGAGGAGGGAAAAAAGAGCCACTGAGCAAAAAGAAAAGAAGGGGTGAAAAAAATTTTCTAGATGATACCGATATATTAACCAAAAACTTTTATAATGACAAGATGGAATAATAGTAAAAAAAAAAACCCTAGCAATCCACATAGCCTGTTTGACGAATGTCAGCAATAGAGATATCATAAATTGGTTTGCAAGCATCACGATAAGTCTTATGTCCCTACTATAGGTGCCACAAAAATTTTACCGAGCCCAAATGATTGTCGACGACAAAATTTGCTAGTCTGCAATATTCATCCCAACCCACAAGTACAAATCTTCAACTCGGAACAAAATTTTAAAATACTTCAAAAACTCAAATATAGTTAATAAAGAAGGTGGTAAGACAAAAGCAGAGTTCTCCAACAGCTCTCCATTAATTGGCTAATAAAATGAATAAAAAATAACTAAGTAAAATAAATTAACAACCTAACCGAACAAATCAGCTAACTCAACCAATTCAACAATAATTGACACATCAACAAAATTGAAGAATATTTCTTGCAATTAATAGTTATGTCCTTCAATCTCTAACTTGGGCTTATTTTATGATTGGGCCTACTCATTGTTGGGGTTGATCACTTCCTTGTGCGTGACACAATAAACGGAGACGTCATCTAAGATTGCACAGGATCTATACTGAGTATTGCAGCAGAAGAGCCGAGGACTTTATGCAGCAGAAGAGCCCAAGGACTGGCTGCAGCAAGGGGTCGAGGACTTCGTCGAGATATGGCCTGAGGACCTGTGCAAGAAATGACCGGTCAAAGGGCTGACCAGACAGGAAGATACCAGTCAATGAAGGTTGACCGGATGGAGGTGCGCGGTCGGCTAACGCACGCAGGTTTTATGGTTGGAAAAATGGCCGATCAATGGGTTGACCGGCCAGGAAGGCACTTCGCGAACGTAGTGGACTTCATGGACTGAAGAAAGCAAATGGCGGGTGCACAGACGGCTGATAGTGTGCGGACGGCTAATAAGGCAAAGTTAAAAGGCGTGCGAAGGCCTTTGGTGCAAAGTGCTGGTCAATGTGTTGACCGGCCAAAGTGGCAAATGACTGGTCAACGCGTTGACTAGTTAAGGAAGACAAAATGCCATGATTAGGCAAAATGAAAGGTTGGCCATTTTGCCCGGAATGCCCATTTTGGGCGATTTGCAACAAAATGGCGGAATGACTTTTTGCGTGGAATACATTTTAGCGGAATGAAGGCAAAATGTCAGAATGGGCATTTTGCCCGGAATGAAACAAAATGCCGGTTTGGAGCATTTTGCCCAGTATGCCATTTCATCGGTTTGAGCATTCTGGCGGAATAGAGCACTTTGCCAATTTGCCCAAAGTTGCGGAATGGAGCACGGTGTCAAGTTTGGCAGAAATACTGATTTGACATGAATGGATTTCCGGTATAGAAATCCCTGTTTGCTTTGGTCTACATGGAATGCCGGTCAACGGGAGGTTGACTGGCCAAGAAAAAAATTCGATCAATATGGTGGTTGACTGGCTTGTTCTGTACAGCAGAATTGGCAAAGCTTTTGCTGCACTGGCAGAGTTGCAGGGCACGCCTTCTGTAGAGTGCAGAGCATGCACCGTCTTGCAGGGCATGAGTCTGTAGGAAACTTGAGAACTGGTGAAGATGCAAAAATGTCAAGGACGGCTTAACAGATCATCTTGCCAGGTCAGCAGATTGAGATTTGAAGCCGGTCACTATAAAGGCGCACCAAGAGCTTTAGGAAGTGTGTGAGTAATCACCAAGGGTTGCGCTGGTGTGAGAAATTACCAGAGGCACTATAAGCCAGGCCGCATGTGTGCGGTGGTGAAACAAAAGTTACCGTTTCACCACACTTCTAAAATGTCTGTAAGTAGATAGTACCACAGTGAGAAGAAAGAGAGTAGAAAAACAGAGAGATAAGAGGGAATGATAGTTTTCTTACTCTTTGTGATTATTTTTCTTGTTATCTATTTTTTAAGGGTTTGTGTAACTAGGGTGGTTGCTATGTTCTATCTCGGAGTTTTTGTAACCACATTTTATATAGTGAAAGTTTTTCAAATTTTGTTCCGCAATTTTTCCTCTTAGTTGATAAGAGGTTTTCACGTAAAAAAAAATGCTATACATCTCCATTGTTCCTGTTCCTACTAATTGGTAGCTGATGATAACGGGAGGTTCGGGTTTTCCACTATACCGGATCGGGTGAATTCAAGTGTCGAACCCGAACACTCATTTTGATTGGCCCAGCTCTTGTCTCCTAAGAATTTAGGTACGACGTGGATATAGCACATGAATTAGATTCAAATATTAGTTTGGCGAACGGCACGCGCCCAGAACCATTCAGCGTTAGAGAGAAGACAGCGTCCGCCATGGAAGATCCGTTTATTCCGATTTCAGGAAAACGATAACAGAACGCAAGTCTTTCGGGGTTATACCGTACTCCAGGTGCGCACTGCGCATCACAAAACGCGCACCTCATCGGGATCGCCCACTGTTACAGCTATCCTACTCTTATCGCTCTTTCAAATTCGGGAAGCAGAAAGAGCTTTATTTCTCGCTGAAAACTCCATTGCCGTTTGATTCAATGCCACCGTAAGAACTATACCTCCGCAAAATTCTTCTTCGTATCGATTTCTTCTCACCTTGCACTCACTCTATCAGTTGTGATTTTGTTTTTCAATTTGTGTTTCCTGTTGAAGATGCATATTGTTTGAATGGAAACGCAAAATCTGAGACTCAAACTGAATCTCCACATTCATGTATGATTCTTCTGATTCAAATTTCTCGCTCACATGAATGCTGGTCACCGATTGATTGTTTGCAGTGTAGTGTTATTGCACTATCATATATTATAATAATAAATTAAATGCTTTGGCTCCCAACAAGAAAAGATAAGCTCGGTACATGAAAATTTCTTCATACACCATGTACAAAAAAAGTGTCAAATCACTTAAATGTATTATATGCGATTCTACTTTATATTATACAAAATATTATTTTCATGTATCGAATTATAGTCATCGAATTACATGATGATAATTCTATCAACATATTGTCTAATTTTTTTTTTTTTTTTTTATCGTGATCTAAGTATAGATATATTGTCATATTTGTCTATTATCATCAATGTCTGTGTAAATTAATTGAGCCAAGTCTAGACATGCTAGGATTGGCCAGGCTTGGCTTTGTTGTATTATGAATGAGCTCAATATGAGTATAAGCTAATTCTTATTTTTTTAATTTGTGCTCAACTTAGTAAAAATTTGACAAGTTTGAGGTTTGATTTGTTTATATATTAATAAGCTTTATGAAAATTTGTGCTCAACATTTTATTTTTTGATAGACAAGTGAGAGGCCATATGAACTAAGTTAAACTTGTTTATTGGACAACACATACACAAATCAAATTTAAATCATAAAAGAATTCTATTAATAAGTCTTAAAATCAGTCAATAAGTAAGCCCATAAATGAATCTTTTTTACCCATTGAATGAATCGATTCATAAGCCAAACTTAAACTTATCAATAATTTAACTAAGTTATTTATGAACACAAATAAATCAAACCAATTAGAATAAGGTTAAATTCAAACACCTAACAAGTTTAAAATTGAACATGAGTGTCACTCATTTTTAAAGAAATGGCCTCGAATGAGCCTAATTGAGCATTCAAACTGCTTACAAAGTTTATTTGTAACCCTAATTACCATAATAAGATGATTCTTTTAGATATTATTTATCGTATAGTTTGTTATAAAATTTAATTTTTATATGATTTATATTTTGGATATTGTTTGTATCTTAGTAGCAAAAAGATAACTGTTTTTCTAATTGTAAAATGTAATAAGCATTCCCAATAATAAGTAGTAGAGTAAGATTAGTTTCGAATCAAGATCAACTCATTATTAAATATTTAAAAAAATACTATTTATATATAAGATTTAAAGATGATTAAATAAATATATATATATATATATAAACCTATCACTAAAGATTTTTTTTCAATTGTATAAACATAAGTTATAATAAAATAACCTTATTATCTTGTCAAATTATAAAATAATTATTTTTTTCCCTGTTAAATAATATTCATCTTTAGTAATTTAATTATACTCCTTGAGGTCACATTAAGTATTTAGGTAGCATGAGGCCTTATCGACCAATGATTGGCAATGGGACAGGGACATCCACTAGTAGTGACATCTGGCAGTAGGCTGACTATAATATCATATTTAAAAAATTTATTTATGGTCAATAGTGAGTAGTAAATAAACTGTAAATAATTTTTTATTTTGAAAAAGGAAAAATTATTTTTTGAAATTTAAACTTAAATTTTTCTTTAATCAAAAAAATATCTTTCATATGCGCCATACATTGAAAAATGTAAAAAAATATATTCGCATATTTGTCAAACATAAAAGGAATAAGGAAATTATTTTTCATAAGTTATTTCTGGACAACAAACAGAGCCTTAGATTAACACAATTCTTCACAATTTTACATCGATTGACATGTTAAAATGCATGAAACAAACACTTTGGGAGGGACAAATTGTGATTTCATCTTCTCTGTTGTTGTTTTTCAGGTTGTGATTGCAGACGTGCTGCAACCTTGCTATGTATGCTTCGATAAGTATTGAAGATAGAAGCCTTTCGCATTCTTGAAAATCATCAAGAATCAAGGGGTTAAGATTGATCATGGCTCTAAGTAGAAGTGCGGAACCATTCTCATGGTACCGCAACAGCTTCTTCAATTGGATTCTCTTTTGAAACTCTTTTTTTTCTTCATACTTACTGTTATATATGACATATACGTCTTGTACGCAGGCAGTTTAAGCCTGAATCCACATCACATATCCGCATCGGCATAGGCGGTGTGCCCTTCACACTAGACAAAGTAAGAACCAACATTTGAATGTGTATAGTCTTTGATGCCCTACAAGGACCCCAAAAAATTTAAGGACAACGCCTAGCGTGCAAATAATCCAAGATGTACAGATATTTTTCCTTCAATGTTTCATTCTTCATTCGACTTTGAGGGTTCCTATGGAGATCTAAGGCGTGTTTGGTCAGACCATTAGAAAGTGCATTTTGATTGTTAGCTCTCCTTCAACAGTCAAATGCTTGTTAAAAAGCATTGTTGATATTTGTGAAATCACTAGAATCTCACTTCATTTGATACACATTTCCTCTCTTCGTATTCTTGTCTCCAAACTATTTACAAATATTAAGAGATTTAATTCAATGTATCTGATGCTAATGTTTTCTCTCACATATTGATGTAGTTGTTGGTACTTGGTAGTTATATTATTTATAGGCAAAGATACTAAGATAGAATTTAAAGTATGATGTCATATTTCTTTTAGTTAGTGTATTTTGTAGCCATTTTGAAAAAATAAAAAACAAATGAATAAATCACATACAATAAGAGATTTCTTCACTGGTTATTTAGCATTCAAACATCAGCATCTAACAGTACTCAATCCACACATGATTCTTATATTTAATATTAATGACAACAATTCAATATAAAACAGTCAAAATTAATAGCAAATTTTATCAGTGGCATTAGCCACTATGAAATATATTCCTTTCCGCAACTCCTGCTCTGATCAATAGGGTTTTCCAATTTTGACTGGATTTCAGAAACTTTTGGCTAAAAGATCAGCCAGACTAGCCACCCTACTCGATGATACTCCGCACGAAGATCTTGGTAGGTTGCTGCATGACATCCCTGCTGACCTGGAAACTCTCGAGCTCATAGCGAGGTTCTGCCATGGATTTGATATCAACATGTCCAGTGAGAATATCATTCCGCTCATCTGCCTCGCTGATTACCTCAAGATGACAGAAAACCATAGTGCCAATAATTTGTTAAAGGCGGCTCATGTCTTCTTTGAGCAGAAGATTCTTCCCAGCTGGAATGAATCCATCAAGTCTCTTCGTTCTGCAGACCGCATCTTTCAACAAGCTATGCAGCTTTGCCTAGTCGATGCCTGTTCAGAGTCCCTTACAGCGAAGGCACTGGCCAATCCTGGCCTGCTCGGAGACCCAGCCACTGACTTGAAGTTGGATGAAGATGACAAGGAAGATGACCATAGATATGGGTAACTATAAGCTTACACCTTTTGCATAACTTCTTGGTTATGAAATGCAGGTAGAAAAGATACACAATTTATATGTAACGCAAGACAGCGGCTTTTTGTTTGTGGCAGGAAGTCTGAAGAACTTACCTTACTGCCTCTCCACCTCTACAAGCACATAATCGAGAGAATGATCCATGGAGGAGTCCCGCAGCAGAATATTGCGAGATCCCTATGCCTCTATGTGAAGAGATGGATATGCTCATATCGTATGCAGAGAGACTCTCAAAGGGAAGTCATTGAAGTGGTGGAGAGGCTCTTGCCTTGCAAGAAGGACCTGCTTCCTTGCTCGTTGCTCTTCGAAATGCTCAGGATTTCTATTGAGTTGGAAGCAAGTTTTGTTTGTCAGAACGGGCTTGAGATTCGGATAGGAAAACAGCTTGGTCAGGCAATGGTCAAGGATCTCTTTATACCTTCTGTTTGCCATTCTCATCAAGTTGAGTGCGACGTGGAAAGCATGAGGAGGATTATGCAGAGTTACTTTGAGAATTTCGAGAGCTCGGATGCCTCAGGACTAGTGAAAGTAGCAAAGCTAATGGAGGACTTCTTAGCAGAGGCAGCGAGGGATGGAGGCCTGAAGGTGAGTGCATTTGTTTCTTTGGCAGAGATGGCATCTTCAGTTTCGGTGGGCACTGATCGTTGCTGCGATGGAATATACGGAGCTGTTGACATCTACTTGGACAAGAACCAACACTTGACAGAATCAGAGAGGGTAAATGCTTGCGGGGTTTTGGACTTCCATAAGATGTCCCCCAGAGCATGTGAACATGCCGCACAAAATCAACGGCTGCCACTGCGGGTGACCGTGAAAGCACTCTTTGCAAGCCAGCTTCAGCTACGAGATGCAATCACAAAAGAGGCACAGCAGAGCAATTATGGATCTGGGATCACAAGGGTAGAGGAAGAAGATGAAGGCAATTTAGGTAGAGATGAGGAAGAAATAATTGAAATAGAGGAGAAAATGAACAGGAGACTGTTGGAATCTGAGGAGAGAGGAGATGCGGAGGAACAGTGTTGCTGCCATAAACAGAAGAAGGAAGGCTTGTGGAGAGAAATGAAGAGGAAGTTTTGTTGTATGAGTGGTTTGAATGGTGTTAACCGGTAGGAGAAGAAGAAGAAGCAGCTGCATCAACAGTAGGGTTCACTTTCTAATAAATTATCTGCATCGTTTGTGTTCTTGCCTAGTGAACTTTAATCGGTAATATTTGAATTGCCAAATACCCAGGGTTCCAAATGAGCTGATTTAATTGCATGATTTGCCATATTATTGTTTTAACTCAGTCCCAGACACTTCGATAATGTTGCTGTTTGGTGATCTAAATGTCAAGAATTTCAGTTACTTAAGCACACATCTGATCCTCAGAGACCCTAAATATAGAGTAGGATGCACCGGCCTGCCCTGTACTTACCGTCCATATCTTCACTTCAACTTACATGAGAATTTGTTAAATCGGCATATCAATTTTTGCATGTTGCAATTCTTCTGGAGAAAATAATGTAGGAAAAAGAGATTCATGCTATATGCTTGCCCCAACATGCCCAATCAGTCCCATGTTGGGCCGTGAAAATTTTGAAAGAGAGAAAACAATATTACTTGAAGCTTAAGTTATATTTTGCTTGTACTTTCCCCAATATTTTCCATTTCATTTTCCTACAATACTCACGTAATCTCTCTTCCTTACAACTTTAAATAGGCAAACCATCAATGAGTGAGATTGAATAATCGTAATTAATTATTCACTAATCTGGGATTAATCTAGCTCTTGCACACTGTATAGTCAAACTATTACTGCATACACAGCACAAAAATGGGAGCTTCGGCAACACATTTTTGCTGTTAGCTTTGCCTAACCCGGTTCAAAGTGAACTTTGGCCAACTTTAGGGTTGAGCTAGATCACGTGATTTGATTCAATTCATGAATGCTGATGGGCACCAGATATAGCAATGCTCAAGTACAGTGAGATCCAAAAACTCAGAACCCTGCTAGATTCAGGATGGAGCAGGCAGACTGATGTGTAATTAATTAACCTAACTACACGTTAGCATAACGCCTGAATCAAAGGGCGATAGAGAAAGTGCCCATCAAAGCATCTACATCCGTGATTTCTTTAACTGAACATATCATAGTCAGGGCTGCCTTCTATTACAAGGCTCGGTTCTGAAAAAACTAAGGCTTTTTTATAAGAGGAGGAACAAGGCATACAAGCAAAGGACCCAATTTTTACGGTTCTTCTCTTGACCAGGAAACCTTTGATCCTTGTGAGTTGGCTTACCAAACTCACTTTAAAAACATTATTATCCCTCTTAAGATAAATTCACTTCAGCCACTTATGTACGAAGGACCAGATAACCTCAGACGAAGAACCCATTTCAATCCATACATTCATCTTTTGGCCTTTCAAATTGACAACTTGGACACAAAGCTAGTCCTCTGCTAGCCTCGTTCCTCAATGTGATACCTTCAAGCCATCTTATGGCTCCACTACCACTCATCCCATGCAAAATACAAGCCACTTATAACATTTCTTTACCTTACTTTTAGGCTTTGGAATTTATCTAGTGCCTTGTTGACTTCGACGTCACGCAAGTCTCCCTACAGAAAATTATTTGGATCCATTAGCCTCTTGTTTTTTTATTGTGATATGCAGCATAAAGATTACTTGCTTTCGATCTCACTCCTAGGGGGGTCAAAAGTGGGCCAGGTCAAATATTCATCTAGGTACCCATCAAATCTAAAACTTTGAACCAAATAAATTTCACAATTTTTTTGCAAAATTTTATCAAGGTTTTATTAAAAAGGTTATATACTTTAACATTTTTAACTTTTATTCAATTTTATGTTTTTTAGGCAAATCTATGTCACGGAAAATTGCAGGAAATAAATGCCTAAGAGGATAAAAGTATTTTTTTGATAAATTTTATAAAGTACTCTTGTACCCAGAGAAAAGCCTCCCCCGACCATCGGGCACTTGCCAAACCTATAAAAAACCCTGACCCAATTCTGCCATTCATCGTAGAAACTCAGTTCTCGTGCTATCACCACCAGCAATAAAGGAACACCAACCCGCCACTCCTACGCTGCCCACTCTCTATGCTTGTGTTCTCAAAGCCATGGATGGTAGCTTGTATGTTGAATTCCTCAACTACATCAGCCCTGAAAATTTGAGTCCATTAGCAAGAGCCAAAGTGAGGAAGACAAAAAAGGGAGGGCCGACAATACCACTGAAAATGCAGCTGCTTCATCGGGGTCAATTATACTAATGCCGCCCTCCTCAACGACTGGATAACCACCACTGGCGGAGGAGTCGACAGGGATGCTTAACTTGTCCTTGATGAGGACAAGAAGTACCACACTGCGACCAACAAAATCTATGATGACAATGTGGAAACTGTTGTGTGGGCAAGGACGAACAGCCAGTTAATTAAGTTGATCAAGAATCTCTAGTTGGATTTCAAGGTGAAGAATCCCTAGTTGGAGATTGAAAAATATTTTAATATATTGTTTAAGCTTCGCCTTTTATATTGTTGGTCTGTAGCAACTTGGAATGGAAAAGATAGTTAGATGGACCGGAGTTTCCAAGTCGATAAGACTGACCCTTCAAACACCCTGGGTTGAGAAGCTCCATCAGTGAGGACATCATCTTTCTCCGTCACTGACGCTGGGGCTGGTCAATTAAAGCACTGCATATGTGTTTGTATGGGCCCAAGATATAGCATTCCTATGAGGATGTGAAGTTCATAGCAGTTGAAATGACATATCATTAACCGATAAGCAGGGATCATCAGGATTTCATCTCCCAGCAAAAGGCATGCCCGTCATGCCAAAAGGCAGCACTTGACATGCCAAAAAAGTGCACCTTAGATGAGAGCTAATTAAACGTAGTCGTGATGCTTAATACAGATCAGGGAGCATACATACCAACTCTCTAACACCCGGACATCTGGTCAACCAAGAGATCCTAAAATGTAGAGAGCTAATTGGCAAAACGCCAGAGATTCAAAGTCAATTTGAATCTTGCAAGAAGTAAATTCGAAGCACCATCCCAACCATTCTTGGAAACTAAGTTATCTTACTTGAGGAGATCCTTGTATCTTCCTCGAGTGGTAGTCTTGACCTGAGGTGGTTCTTGGCTTCCAACACTCTACATTGACACTGCATTGGTCCACAAGGCTTATAGAAACTCGACTTCCCACGGCCTTCATTTCTGACCAAGTTCATTCCAACAACTCGGCCCCTTCATAAGCCATTACTAGCAGTCTTACAACCAAGCCCAAAGGTGTGTAACTTCTTGTCCCCCTTTTCTCGGCTTAAACTCATGATAGCTTGGACATCAAAGGGTTTTTTCCCAAGAACACAACCTAAGCTCCTATACTTTTTTGTTTGTGCTATGCATAACCCAGATAAAGCCACTCGGATCAAGCCCTGCTTTGGTCATCTCTATTCCAGGCTGAACCTCAGTTTAGGTACGCATCACTAAGTGGCCTTACTTGAAGAAATCCTTGTATCTTCCTCAAGTGGTAATATTAACCCGAGATTATTCTTGCCACTCGCATTCTACACCAACACTACATTTATCAGCAAGGTTTGAAGGAACTCAACTTCCCACAACCTTCATTTCTCAACCGGGTTTATTCCAATAGCTCGACCCCTTCACCAATGCTTTTATCAACAATCTTGTAGTGTAGGCCCAAAAAGAGTAGGTAACTTCAAGTCTCTCATATTTCGACTTAAGCTCATATTGACTTAGGTATTGGAGGAATTTCCTCAGAAATACAACCAGACCCCTTAACGTTTTTGTTTCCAGTGCGCAGGATCCAGATAGAAACCACTCAGATCAAGCCCCACTTTGGGTCATCTCTATTTTGAGAGTCATACCTTGTTTCAGGTATGCATCACAAATTACAAGGATTGATCTCAATCACCGAGAGAATAATATAGCTTAATATTTAGAATGAGCATAATCCCGCCACAAATATATCATTTTTTTGTATCAATTTATTGGCTCAGTGGCAACTACCCAAATTTTGGTCTGCTTTTATCTTGTGTGTGGCTACCATCTGCCGTGAACTGCAAATATATGTATCAACAGTTTTTGTGAATTCTTTCAGAAAAGATAGTTTAATCATCCTGGATTTATTAATATTAGGTAGAAATGCAGCTATTCTTTCTTGCAAAGTTCACTTTTTTTTTTATAAATATTTTCCATTCTGGAAAATAAAAAGATTGCATGTGAGATGAGAAAATTTTGTAAATTATAGTTACTGAAAAATGGTAACAATAGAAGATATAGGTGTTCCTTGGCAAGTAATTTGGTCGGATTGCACAAAGAATTTAAACAACTGAGTCCGTCTATAGTAATAATTAAGCTTTTTCATTACAAACTCTTTCACAATAATCCGAATTTAGCATCAAAAAAACCCAAGGGAAAAATGTGAGCCATTGATTTACAAATTGAACACCAAATCCATATTATTAAGGCTATCACAAAACCAATTGAGGCTTTCTTAAGATTTCTCTTAAGTCTGGAAATGAAAGCAGTGCTATGATTTACTGTACAGCAAACAGCATATTATATCCATCAAAATTTAACAAAATTAGAGAGGTTCTTCTTTATTCTATTGTACAGCTAACCTCTGAAGATGATCCAAGAAGAAGTCAAAGCTGACATCATCTGTGAAGAGAATATCACCGCCGGGAACTACAGGAGCATTCGAGTTGTATGTTGCTGAAGGATTCAATTTCGCAAGAAGAAACCGGGCCTGAAATGCAATACAAACCAACATTGCGCAATCAAAAACCCGAGATCATCTCACCTTTTGAAGTCTGTGCCCTGACTCATAATTTACAGTAGAATTATGGCTCACATCAGAGAACTTTCACTATTTCTACTTCATTTAGGCAATTTGTGCCCTCTATGTTGTCCATTGGACAAGTTAGAATGCAGCTCCGATCGCTGGAAAATGAAAGGGTAAAAATGTCTATCACAATGTTAATTTATGAACATCAAATTATGGATGTAGGAAAGTAGCCACAAACAACAAATTTTCTGATCAAATCTGGAGGTTTATAAAAACCTAAGCACACACTTCTCGTTTGTTTATGAGGTTTATACTGCATAGAAGCCATTCAATGGAAATAACAATTACTTTAGGATCACTTCTTCGATGATCATAGACAGCCAGATTAAAACTGCAGTTACTTGAGATAGTAAAGCTGCATATATCATAATACCTGGGAGCCATGTTGATCACAGATGACTAATCGCGGAACAGGAAACCTTTCCTTGATTAACGCATTGGCATCATCTTGAGGAGCTTGTAGTAATTGGGCAAACACCTTCAAACATAATAAAATGAAATAAATAAACAAAAAAATTAGGAATATTACTTCATGAGTCTTACACGGGGAAATTTAACCAAGGGAAGGCATGGGGATTTGACAGGGATTTTAACAACCAGAATGCTTAACATGGTACATTCTCTAATTCAGTGATCTGCCAATGCTGACCATCGTGTAGAAAGACAGATTAGAACCACTAGTCCACATCAAAAGACCGTTCAGATTGCCATCTGCCACTTCACCACTACAAAGTTGCCTCAAGTCACCAGGTTATCTTCTTAAAAGCGCACAAACCTTCGCACTGCTGCCTATTTTTTCCCGTAATATGGTAATGACTATCGTGCTTGGTAATTTGGAAAAGACAAAATGTGAAAACGCCCCCTTGCCAACCACCTTTTGTAGCACAAGGGAGGAGGGGCGGAATTCAAAGAGGAAAAGAAGAAACTGAAACAGCACTAGCAAGTAGACCAAACTTAGAAGTACCCAATGGTAAGAGGCATAAACCTAGCCACATATTAAATGGACACAGCCATAACCAGAATTCAGAACTCTAGTTTTATAAGGTGGAAAATTGCAAACCCCCTAGTAGTTGAAGAAATTTAGTTGCAGCCATCAATTAGAGAAGATGTAGGGCCAAAAATGATATCCTCCACACCAAATCTGTTCCTAGTTTTCTCCCCATTGTTTTCATTCCGCATTTGCAAAACCAAAAATGACAGTAGTGTACCAACACTAGGAAATTCTTCCTCTTATTCAACTGCTTTTTAACAACAAACTCATTTTTCCACCTTTCCCACCATAAGACAGGACGGTGGTGATTGTGAATCCACTAAAAGTCCTCCATTAATAGTGATAGAATTCAAGAGAGTGCGAGTTCAGAAAGTGACAGAAAACCATAGGAACACTTTGTTCCATAGTTGGAAAGCCATTTCCCTCCCTCGAAAGGCGGGCAGGGAGTTCAAGCCCTATGGAGGCCCAATGTTGGCAGTGTCCCATCCGCCATCTCTTATGAACAAAAAAATAAATAAATAAATAAGAGAATAAATACCCAGTTTCTTGACCAAAGCACCAGCAGCCTGACCTCACATTCATTGTTTCAATTGCATATCCAAACAAGTGTACCTTGTGTTGAGGATCATTTTGGTACCCAGCCTTTCGCCATTGGGCAATCGTGGCACCATGGAATATTACGACAATAAAGTAGGAATCCAATAGCAGTATCCTGTCTCCAGCAATGGCAGCCACATCGAGGAGAGCTGGTTCCGGGGCTGACTGAAAAGAGTAGGAAACTAAGGAAGGTTGAATCATCACTACTGAGTTGGCAACATTTTCCCGATTAAGAATCATTCTATAGTATGCTGTCTCATCTGGACTGTTGTTAAAAACCTGCACCGTATTAAGGGGACCAACAAGTTTGGGTAAGGTCATTCTCATCATCAGGCTTGTTTTCATGACAATAATTTCACACAGAGAGGAGATCACATGAACACATTTACCTGGACAAACTGAGAACGCCTAAGGTGAAACATAAACTGAGGAAATATGGAAAGACGTGGGGATAAGCTGAAAGTAGAGGGATTATCCTTCTGGTAGTCTCCAAACCTCGAACATAAACGGATCAGTGATCTATCAAGCCATCTTATGGGGTCAAACTCAGCCTGCATCCCAACCACTTTAACAGGTCAACCAACACACAAATATAAAGGGGGGAGGTGTGAGCAAGAGAAGAAAGACCACATTCACTACCACATTAGCAACTGAAAAAGAAGCTTCATATTTGTCTGATATTTTCTCCTTGACAGCTTTTATTTTATTTTATGCCAATCCATCATTATTCTTGTACCAACACAAAAATTCAGAAATGGTTAATGTAAATTATAAAAGAATAAGAGATGAGAAAACCCCTTAACCGGATTAGTTATGCTCATATGTATATATAGAGTTCTATACATATATCAAAAATATTGGACTACCTTTACAAGAGAATATACAACAACATACCCATACGGATATTCTAATAGTATATTCTAACACTTCCCCTGAAGTTGGAATATAGAATTTGTTTATACTCAATTAGCTACAAATATAAGTAACTCGAGCTCCAACTAAGGACTTGCTGATCTCTAACCCTTACATGATGAATGTGAATTAAGCCTTGTAAAAGATTCTCAAAAGCAAAATGAAGTTTACCTAAATATGCTTTGTGCACTTGTGAAATACTAGATTTGGCGATATGGATTTATACTTGATTGTTGAACCACAGCTAAAAAAGCTCAAAACTCTTACAACCAAAAGAATTAAGTAATTGGCCAAGCCACATCAATTCATAAGTAATATAAGTCAACGTGTGATATTCTAATTTCACACTTGACCTAAATACAGTATTTTATTTCTTGCTTTTTCATGATAAAAGGTTGCCTCCAATAAATACACAATAGCTGATGGTAGACTTCCGATCATATAGTGATCAAGCCTCTTCGGCATTAGAAAAGCCTCAACTTAAGTATGACCATGATTATTGTAAAGCAAACGTAATTTTTTGAGATATCTTATAATACGCATTATAGTCTTCCAATGTGAAAATGAACAGAAAAGAATTACTTCACAAAACTAGCCGAAAAGATAATATCTGGATAAGTCATAACAAGTTAATTGATATTACCAACTATAAGTTAGTCACTTTTTAGTTCAGCAAAGACCTCCCATCATTTGGTAACAACTTAATCCCAATATCTATGGAAATATCACAAGATTTTAAATCCAACATACCAATCTCTAGAACTAAATCCACAATGTAATTTCTTTGTGACAAAAAGATGCTACAACAGCAATTAACAACCTCAATACCAAGAAAATAACACAAATTCCTGATATCTTTAATATAAAATTGACTTTGAAAGAACAATTCATAACTACAATATCAGTAATATTACTATCAATAATTATAATATCATCCACATATAAAATAAGAAGAATACATATAATATTAGAATGACAATAAAGCACAAAATAACCACTATCATGACAAGAGAGCCTAAACTTAAGTACAACTTCACTATATCTGTCAAACACACTCACGGGGATTATTCTAAATCATATAAAGATTTCTTCAAGTGACAAATAAATCTAGACTCCCCCAAAATAACTAACCCAGAAATTTGCTTCAAATAAACCTTCTTCTGAAAACCACAATGTGAGAAGCCATTATTAACTTCTAATTAGTGTAAAGACCATTGATGGGTAGAAGCCAACGAATGAGAATTTTAATATCAACTCAATGACAGGAGAAAAGGTATCGGTGTAGTTTACCCATAACTGAGCGTACTCTTTAACCACTAAACAAGCTTTCAACTGAACTAAAGACCAGTTCAAATTGACTTTCACTATGTAAACCCCTTTACGATCTATTCCCAGGAGGCAAAGAGACTGAATTCTATGTGTGATTTTGTTTGAGTGCAACCATATCATCCTCTATATCTGCCTACCAACCAAGATGCAAAATGACTACAGATACAAATCAAGGCACACTAATAGAGTCCAAGATGGCCACAACAACCCGCTGAGAAGGTTAAACATTAGCATTTGCTAACGTAGCAGATAAAGGATGCTTAAAACAACTATGATCACCCTTCCACAATGAAATAAAAAGGTCTGAATTGTTCCACTTGATAAGGAACAATTATATCTATAGACGGAAAAACTATCTCAATAAAGGCCAATTCAAGATCCACTCCCAAGGAGAAACCAAGCACCCGGCAAGGGCCACACACATACGTCTAATAGACAAGAGGACACAGAGGCATGTGTAAAACAAGTGCAGGAGATACAATCAGATAAAGAATTTCATATACAAGATATCATCCATGTGAGGGATACTCCAGATGGACTCACTAAAGACACCTCATATAGAAATGTATAGACTCATTAAAATATAACATCAGAGGACACCGAAAAAATATGTCAACTATGGAGAAAAGCACCAATACCCCTTATGAGTATGAGTATATCTAAGAAAAATACATTGCATAGATTTGTGATCAAACTGTTGCTGTCCACTCGGTCACCGTGACTTCCGCGAGTTGAGCAAAGCTCTCGGATACGCAGGATGAAAATAGAGACCGAGAACACACAGGGAGTTTTTGGCGTGGAAGTACCCTCTTGCAAGCAAAGGGAAAAACCACCGAAAAATACACTATAAAGGAT
>JAOVVI020003040.1:0-19813 GCA_028571085.2 Nepenthes alata | reverse complement strand
GAGTTGACCGTCTGCGTGTTGGCCGCATTCGTGTAGAACGAATGGAGAGTAGTTGGCGATCAACTGATGGGCTGTGGGCCAGAATGGAATAGACTCATCACTGTAGAAAAGCCTCTAAAGGCCCAATCGAACTGCGCATGGGCGGTCAATATTGAGTTGACCGTCTGCGAACAAGTTGGCCGCCAAGACGGTCAACGCCAATGTTGACCGTCCTGGGCTTTTCAGTTCCTGGGCCCGTCTTCTTACTGGGCCGTAAAAAATGTTAACTAGCCTTCTTGAGGTTCCGTTTACCTTTTTTTGGGCCAGCCCTTTATTGGTGTACCCATCAGAAATATTTTAGTTTGTTATTTAATTTAGAATATAATTACTTTGATATGGATTTACTCGATACAAAATAGTAAATTAAATAACAAACTAAAATACCTCAAAAATTTTAAATTAAAGTTAAAAAAAAATGGAGGACAGCTAATGTCACTTAAACTAGTTTGGGAAAGAAAACGGTCACGTAGAACTCAAAAAGGAAATTAAAAATTTCCCAAAAATCAAAGATTTCTGACGTGGAAATATTTTACCGTTGTGAGACAGCCCATCTCCATTAATCGCCCACAGCATTGCTCGTTCTTTCTCCCTCTGGCAAGAGAGCACATCTCAGATCCCTCTCACCTCACGCTCGCTCTCTCTCTCTCTCTCTTAATGGCGATTTATCTCTTATCAGTTCCACCGTGCACTGAGGTCGCAACAGTGCACATATTAGATCCCTCTCATCTTTGATCTCAACAAAGATTATCAGTTAATGGATCAATCATACGGTTGGAGATGAAGTTCGGTTTAGTTGACGCACAAGAATATGACAGCGGGAAATCGACATCCAGAACATTGATTGATATTTTCCAAATTTATCGTGGTTCCTCCTTGTGTGTATTTTCCAGTTGATATGGTTGGTTGCTTTTTTTTTTTTCGCTTCTGGATAATTTCGAATCTAGGGTTTCAAAGAGCAACATTGAAATTATTCGTTTTCAGATAGCGAATCTTTGTTAGTTGTTTTATTATGGCTGGTGTTAATCCGTCTTCCTCCATGGTTACCTACAATGTGGTTGTGACAAAAAACTCGGCGGTTATCCTGAATTATGGTTTTAGTCAATAAATCTTGGCAATATTTATTTTAACTTCAAATTTTTCATTGGTTTGATTGGAAACATTCAAGTCTTTTGGGAGTTTTTGTCTGTCTTTCTTCCACTTGCTTGTTGTTGGTTTTTTTTTAATTATTTTTTTAAACTTCTGGATACTCTAGAATTAGGGTATCAGTCAATCAATCAGCCAGTATTTGTTTTCACGTCTAGTTTTTCATTGATTTAATTGGTTGTGGAAATATCCACAACTCCAGTGAGTTTATATTTGTCTTTCTTCCACATTGTAGTATTTTTTTTCTATTATGAGAGTGTCAGTAAATTTTCATCCCAGATTTTACTACTTCTGTATATTTTTGTTATGTTGAGATTCATGATGGTGGTATTGTTGACTTGGGTAATCTTTAGTTTTATTAATTGAACTGCTTGATTGTTTAATATTTTATCCAGATTGGTATAATCTGCACTGTAACATTGAATCAGAAATTGATTTGTTGTCAGTTTCTTAGCAGGTACCAACCTACTAGTTGATTTGAATATCCCTCGCTTAAAGAAAAGTTGCATTAAAAATGGGGATTTTGTTGTTAGTTACTTTTTCAGATGTCTCAGTAGAGAAGAAATGGTTTATATTATATCAATATTTTTATATTTTGACTGTTTATCACTGGACATGTGCTTGGTTTTTTCATCTTGTAGGGTGAAACACTAGTGACTTTATTCTTGATTTAAAAGAATTTCTGTAGATGGAGGAATCAGAGTTGCCATTGTTTGACTTTACTATAAATGCCCAAGCCACTGTCAACTTCTTCAGTGACAGTAAGCATGGGGAGGGGGGCATTATGGACCAGTCTACAAGGTATCATTCTTTTTTAAATCTTTAGCTGATGCTAATCAATTGGCAGAAGGTCGGGTGTTGCTAATGCTACTAATAATAGCAGCTGCAGCACCAGAACTCTCACAACTGTTCTCATATTTTGATGGTTGTGAGGCAAGGGCTGCGACCGCAATCACTGGAGGAATTCTTCTATTTTTAGCCAGATATTGGATGCTGAAGTGATAGTGTTTCGTAATTTAGGTAGCAGCATAATCTCAATATATTTCTCCCTATGAAAGGAAATGAGGAAACAATCACACAACTTTTGTTTATGCAATTATAGGTACACTACACATTATATGTAGTATTTTAATAAAGTTTGTTGAGATAGATTAGTTAGTCAATTGTTTAATGTTTTTGTCTTTATTTCTTTAGTTTCTATTTTTGTTTGTATGTCTCCTAATTAGGTATTTAGTTTGCTAGCATGCTAGTTAGTTAATTACCTGATTTTATAATCAGAAGTTCCTTTTTATGCTTTAATTAGTCAATTACTTGTTTGTGCTTTACATGATTTCATAGTGCTCATGAAATAGATTAGTTAGTTATTTAATTCATATTTTTGTCCTTTTCTCTTTAATTTCTATTTTTATTTGCATGTATCAAATTAGATCTTTCGTTTCTCAATTCTTGTGCTCATTAGTTGATTGCTTGATTGCATAAGCCAAACTTTTCTTTTTTATTTTTTAAGGTTCTAAGGTTACTTGTCATTTAAATTATTTACAATATAATAACTTAATTTAGTTGAACCCAACTTATTGGATAAAATTATAGTGAAATCCTATACATCGGTGGGGATAAATGTACATCGTTTGTGATCAGTCATCGACATTCAAGCATGAGCTTTAGTGCATAAAGGTTATTCTATTGGACTTAGACATGTTTCTACTTTACTTTTAAAAAAACAAGAGTTTTATCAATTTAACCTATTACGTGGTTAAATTTCATCTAGATTGGCAAATTCTACAATGAAACAGCAAAAGGATATTAAAATGTCGCTTCGTTGTTGTCGGCTTTTATAAGGGTCTAATTTACTAGTTGATTGGATTTTCGTCGATTGTTTAATATGCAGTAACACATTAAATGGCTTGCAAGACACACCTTTTATGTTTGTGAAGTCATCAGAGGATTCAACATAGGAGAAGAGTACGGCTAATAATGACTTCCTCATTTCAAAGCCACCTAGGGTCTTCTGTCTACTAAGCAAGCTAGAAGAGAGTAGTACTATGCTATTCTTTTGTTAATTTATTTCTAATAATTGCTCCTTCAATTGTTTAATGGTGACTATTTTTTTGATGGTTTAATTTTTTATTTGAATTAATGTCATTCTTTCTATTGCACAAATATTTATTATTTTTCCATCTCACTTCATCTTGACAAACTCATACACCATTTCCATGTTGAGATTTTTTTTTTTAGATTTTCTTGTTTACTCTTTGCCTAAGGTCGACTTTCATCACTATTTATGAAGTTCACCTAAAGGGCCGTTTGAGACTTTTGATCGCCACCGAGTTTTGAGATTCTAATTAATTTGCATATTATCACGGCACATCTCATTACTTTGTGCATTTTCTTTTGGCACAATGGCTATCTCCTTATTTTTTATTTGAAAGAATTCATGTGGATGGAAGAATTAGATTTGCCATTGTTTGACATTACTATGACAGCACGAATGTTGATAACTTCTCTAATGACGAATAACTTAGAGAGGGAAGATGCAGGGAAAGGGAAGTAAGGGAAGGAAGGAAGATGAGAGAGGAAGGGAGAGAGACTGGTGAGAGAATAGAGAAAATAGAGAAGTAGACAATACCTGAGAGAAGGAAAGACTCGATTTTGTCAATGACCCGTCAAATAATAAAATTAGGATCATTATATAGAAGTATTTTACTCCTAAATTAATTTGATAATATATATAATTTTCTAATTAACAACTCAAAATAATAACAATAATATATCATTCCTAATCAGCATTGAAATAAAAAAGGATTTTAAAGATGTGGTTTTTGTTGTTAGTGACTTCATCAGACTTATCAGCAAAGGGGCAGAGATGGGATCTTTTATCATTATATATTACTATCATTATATATTACTATATTATTCCTAATCAGCAGTGAAATAAAAAAGGATTTTAAAGAAGTGGTTTTTGTTGTTAATGACTTCATCAGACTTCTCAACAAATGAGCAGAAATGGGATCTTTTATCATTATATATTACTATTTTGACTTTTTACAGGTAAACATGTGACTGTTTGTTTCATTGATGGTTTTATTCCTCCTTATGGAAGAATTTTTACTTTTTGTACTTAACTTTACTAAAATAGATGAAGCCACTGATATTTTCTCTAATGATAATAAGATCAGAGAGCCTAGTATGGATAGTGTGCAAGGTATATCATTTTTATTTACTTCAAGTCAATTAAGTGAAAATCTAAAGTGGCTTAGAACAAAAAAAAAATCTTTGAATACTTTCTAGACATACATTTGATGATAAAAATCATTTCATATTTCCACCAAAAAAGTTTACAGTAATCTAATAAGAATTATACACATGTTTATATATAGATTACCCACAATTATGACTTGATCGTCACTTGCATTCAATCTAAAAATAGAATGTTAATGTTCTTTATACAATTCTAACAAAAGCCTAGGCTATCTCATTATTGGTTTGGCTCTTTTGACTATCCTCCTTTCATGTTTAAAATTAAATTTAAGGAAGTAAACTAATTGGGTTGAATTCCTTTTTTAGATCAATCACGAAGCGTGTTCCTAGATGGGCCTAAGTGTTTAGACATCACCAATGCAAATGCCCTTGGTCTTATCGAGATTACTCATAGAATCGTGTGGCTAGACTTTTGGATGGAAAGAAATGTGTGGAGAATACTAAGAAAGTGGTTGGAATATAGTATTGAATCTCATGCTGTTTTTTCACTTGAACTATTTTTCTGCCATGTCAGATGTTTTTGTAATGAGTCAATGGAGTGGCTACACTTCCTAGACTCTGAGTATACTATTGCTGGATTTTTTTTTATTGGAATCTGATAATAAATAGGGAATTCAATAATCTCAACTTTTATTGAAATGCTGATGGAAAGGAATGCATGAGAACAATAAAGAAAATTGTTGGAACATAGTACCAAATTGCGTGATAGTTTTTTAACCTCTATTTTTTCCTGTCGTCATATGATTTCCTTTAACTAATCAATTAGTGCTTACATGTCTCCGGACAATGGACAATGTGCTATGGATTGACTCTTCTCATTGTAACATGAAGAGAAATTTGGGATTCAATCATCCAAACATGTAGCATAATCTTATTCGGCGTGCAAGTTAGTTTTCTTTCTTTAACATAAGCCTTATTCTTCAAAAAAAAAATATAATTTGTAATGATCTTCCCCCATGTAGATTTTGTTAGCACATTTATAAAATAACTTCAGGAAGGTTTGGATAATGTTACATTACTTTCTCTATTGGTTCATCATATGACTCACCACTAGTTTAAACTACTAAACAATTAGGCTAAACATCAAATGATCAATGTCTTTCTTTTTCGGCTCAAATGCCTTTGTATGCATTTAGTTTGTAATGTCTAGAAGTAGTTCATGATTCCATTTCATTTTTATTTGAATGTTGGACAATGGCCATTTTAACTTTGTTGTTTGAAAGTCGATGATCTACCGATATGTCTTTGTTTTAACCTATAGGAAATTCCTATGTAGCAAATTATGGTTTCACAAACTTTTTCTTGAAATTCAAGCATCATTAGCAACCACAAGCCCAATGGCTGCTCAAGCTAGCAATTCCCACGGTAGTCTGCATTTTGATTCGGCATCTGGGTTTAGTCATGATGCTAGACTGATAGTGGAATGGTTTGCATAGAAACAATACAAGTTAGAGGAAGGCCTTGTTAAGTTAGTAGTCTGTTTAGTTGGGTACTTATGGCTGTCTTATGTTTTGGGTGGCTTTTTCTAAATTTATTATGTTTTGGATAGTTGCTTATGTTTTGGTTGCTTACGGGTGCTCAAGCTGACTATTCCCACGGTAGTTTGCATTTCAATTCAGCCTCTAGGCTTAGTCATGATGCTAGACTGATAGTGGAATAGTCTGCTTAGGAACAATACAAGTTGGAGGAAAACCTTGTCAAGTTAGTAGTTTGTTTAGCTAAGTACTTATAGTTGCTTATATTTTGGATGATTTTTTCTAAATTTGTTGATATTTTACCATTAGATTATATTCGAATTCTTTTATTCTAAAAATGTCTTTGGCTATATAGTAAGACTACTAATGACCCTGAATAACGAGCTCTACGCCTTTATAAATATGAAGCTCCCCTTACCTTTACATAGATAAGGGGATCTTTTCTGTCTTCATCAGATCATCTTCAAATCCTGCATTCTTTAGATAGGTCTCTTGCATTCTTTTGATAGGTCTCTTGCATCTTGTACTTCCTAGACTTGCGAAACATAGGTCTTGCAGCACTTAAGCCTGCGTTGAAGGGGTCAGGAGCTTGTGGTCTAGAACACCTCAAATATTATTTCGCAGCCTAGTCATCAAAACATTCTCTCTTTTGTGCTTGCACGCATGGGCTTGAGAAAGTGTGCCTTTTGGGGAAACTAGATCATCATCTAGGCTAACTTTTGTCTTCAAATCTTCAGGATTTGTCTGCCAGATTATCAGATACAAATTACAATCTTAGTATAGTGGATAAAAATGCATGAGAATGACATTATAAGTATCTGAACCAGTCAATACCATGACTCCATTTACAAGCTTTTCTAGCTGAAATTGTTCAATATAGTGCTCATGAAGCCATCAATTAGAACAGCCCCTCGAGAAGCCAGAACTGATGGCATCAGCTCTTTGCAGTAGCAATATGTACAGAATTTAAGTTGGACAACCATAATGATGATTTATAGATGCAATATAGCTAAACCGCAATGCGGTTATTGAACTCAAGGAAACATAACTACTGCTGCTACTATTAGTACTACTGATTCTGCAACCTTTATGTATAACTTGGCATAAATGAAAAATATGGCTGCCAAGGCAAAAAGAAACTGGATTTTGGGGGTGTAAAGCAAGCAGAGACTTATGCGGATCATATTCCTTGCTTGAATCAAAAGTGAAATCAGTAAGGCTGTCAAAGATGAACATTTTTTATCCTAAGATCAGATTCTATTTTTCAATTGATGGAATTTCAGCACCTTCATAATGAGTGTCATGTAGCTGTTGAAACTCAAAAGAGGAAGCACCAAAATTGAGTTCCTTTTCTTATGTCATCTTAGCTTCAATATCATCAGAACCTCCTACTTTTGCTATAAAAGAATATTATCATCAATATCAATTTCTGATTCAGATTTCTTCTCATCTGAATCTGGTTTAAGTTCAGTAACATCAGGAAGGCCATAGTACTGCTGTTTCATTGGTTCACACAATGAACTTAGATTGTACTCATTAAATCCTGGCACATTAAATTCATATGATAACTATCCCTCATGCTCATCAATAGAAGGCACATCGTTCTCATGTGAATCAAGCAAAACATCATTGTCTTCCGGCATTTAATGATCTGTATTAGAGTCTAGTGCTCTTGGAACATTAGAACAATCATCCTCATGATCATCTTTACCAACTGAATTCTGGAAATTAGAATATGGTTGCTGGGCCAGGTGCACATTGAGCACCCTTGAGATGTGCCCTTGCTGGAAATTCTATTAAATGGCATATCATCTATATTCAAACAGAACTTACTAGAGAACTGAATTTTCATACAAAACTTACTAGAGAACTGAATTTTCATGTTAGAACAATTGTCATAAATGTGCCTCCCATTTAGAATTGATGTAGCATTCATTGTCATAGATGTGTCTCCCACTATGAAAATTAGATTGATATTTTCCTATGAAACATGGATATCGACACTATAATGACACGAAGATATGCTAATTTTTAAACATTAAAGAGACAATACATTGGAGACATGCTCTCTCTCTCTCTCTTTCACACACACACACACACACACACACACACACACACACACACACACACACACATACACACAAACTTCTTTGTTCAGTACTCATATTCTAAGTTGAGTATCGGATGATGAATTGGCAGGTTAGTTCCAACCTTCTGAATTCTCGTTTTGGTTTGTGGCATAAGATCCAAATTTAAAGATCTAAGAAATCACTCCGGAAACTCTTGAATCGGAATCCAATTCTCAGGTGCGTATCAATTTCAATTATAAAAATTTTACAAGAGTTCACATCCTTAGAATGTGTAATAACTTGGACCTTAACCATCAAGCCACATTAAGATCTGCGATAATGTGATTAGCACTACGTGCACAAGATTTGAGTTGCTTGTAGTTTATAGATGGAGAATAAAGACAATGTCATTAGTCTTGCAACAATGTTTGACTATAAAGAATCTTTACTGATGAAGCAGTTAATGAAATTAAATTAGACTTGGAATACCATATGACTTTGTCATTTGAACTTTGTGTGTGCGTTGTTGATAAGAAAAGTTTCTTCAAAAGTATCATTAAATTCTTAAAGGCCAAGCATATATAGCTGGTAGAATAATTTAATTAGTGTTCCATATCAATAGAAGTTGCTATGCTTTTTATAATGCTTCCCTATTTTGCACTATTGTTCACTTGTTGTGGTAGTCTCCCATCTAGCTTTTAGCACTCTTCCATTAGGAGGAAAGTTGTTATATTGTCGTGTGTATTTTGTAAACTTAAAAGTCAAGTTAATGATTTAAGAGAAATGCCATATTCAGCTACTGATTTAGAACTTGTCTTCCTATTGTTGATGTTGGAATTAGAGTCCTATCATATTAGTCTATAAAGCCCCTTAATTACCCTGCCTATTGGTTGGGCTACTTTTTTTTGGGTTATTCATCATTTGAATCTTTGTCAATAAATTTCCATGATGTCTTATAGAATAATTGATTGCTATTCATTCTTCTGCATGGTAGGAAGATTTAATTGCCTTTGCCATGACTTAATATACCTTGAGTTCATTATCATGAATTTGTATTTTCAATTCTTTATTGATTTGTTATGACCCCCTAATTTCTTTTAGTATCTATAGATTAGAGTTTCAAGATATGTTATACTCTATATCCACTAATCATGATTTAGACTTTTAAAAAACTACAAAATGGTTTTCCAAACCAATTTCTCTAATGTTTTGTGTTTGCTGTTTTATTAAGTATCTTGCAAGTTGCAATTTTGATTTTTAGTGCCTCTTTAATATTTTAATAAATTTTGTGTATCTTTGCTTTTCCCCTAGCTATTTTCTCATCATAGAATTTTCAGCATTTGTAATCATTATGAATTCAAGAGTATTAGGTTTTCATATTTTTATAAATTTTGAGATATTTTGCTTTTATTGATGCTCTTTCTTTTCAATGCTTTTCAACCAGCAGAGTAATAAATATAGAAGCTAAGCAACTTTTTGGGCTAATTTATGATGTTTTCAATCAAATCAGTGCAAGCTTCTTGCACTAAAGGTTAGTGTCTTTGTATTTTAAATGCAATGAACTGCTTTAAATCATTCTTTGTTCACTTCAGAGAATAAGTCAATGCATGGAAGCAAATCTTTGTATGCCTTGGGGTTCACATTTTTGGTTTATTAGGAAATTTGTGCCTATAGTGGTAGTGTCCTTTATAAGATGACTTATGTCTCTGCCCTATATGCCTGATTCTTTTCCCTCATTCCCTTACCTAGGATTGTGATGAGGGGTGATGACATTTATCTTTTTAATAGCTCCTTTGATATTATTGTGGTAAGGTGACGTTTGTCCTATTTTGTATTTTATGTACCAATGTCAAATTAGTTTAGAACTTCGTCTTCACCTAATAAGTTGATTTGTGTGTTTGTGTGTGTGTGCGCGTGAGATAATGATTAGTTGACTTAATTTATTTATATTCTAACAAGTGATATTTCATCGATAGTTTTTTAGATCAAGCTTAACCAAATTAAATAGATAGCTTTGTCATGATCTCTATGCTAACATTCTAGCATTTATAGTTCTAGGTCCAACCGGACTTTGCTCCAATGTATCTTGATTTACCTATATTATGCTATCACTGGCCTTTTTTTTTATATTGGAATCTATTTATAAATAGGGAATTCAATCACCTTAACTTTTAATGAAATACTGATGGAATGGAAAACATGAGGATAACGAAGAAAGTTGTTGGAATATAGCAATGAATGGCGTACTCTTTTTTTACCTAAATTTTTTTCCTATTGTCATATAATTTTCTTTAACTAATCAATCATTATCTACATGTCTTCAAATAGTTATGGATTGATAGTTCTCATTGTAATCTGAAGAGAAATGTGGGATTCAATACCACTAGCATGATATTCTTGAGAGTGCAAGTTAGTCTTCTTTCTTTAGCATTGGTCTTATTAGTTATTCTTTCAGAAAATCTAATTTGTAATAATTCTTTTCCCATATAGATTTTGTCAGCCCATTTATAAAATAGCTTAGGATGGTCTAACTAATATTACAGTATTGCTCTATTGGTTCATCTTATGGTTCACCAGCAATTTAAACTACTAAAGAATTAGGCCAAACACCAAATAATTAATATCCCTCTTTTTTTTGCTCAAATGCCTTTGTATGCAATATGATTCACTAGCAATTTAAACTACCAAAGAATTCAGCCGAACACCAAATATAACCCTCTTTTTTTGCTCAAATGCCTTTGTATGCAATTTGTTTGTAGTGTCTAGAAGTAGTTTATGATGCAATTTCTCTTTTATTTGAATGTTGGGCATTGGCCGTTTTAAGTTTCTTGTTTGAAAGTTGATGATTTGCATGCAGTACTTGTTTTATCCCACAGGAAATTCCTATGTAGCAAATTATAGTGTCACAAACCTTTTCTAGAATTTCAGGCATCATTAGCAACTATAATACCATTGGGTGCTCAAGCTGGCAAGTTGGTGCTCAAGCTAGCAATTCCCATGATAGTTTGTAACTTGATTCGGCATCTAGGCTTAAACATGATGCTGTATTGGTAGTGGAATGGTCTACTTAGGAACTGTATAAGTTGGAGGAAGGCCTTGTCAAGTTAGTAGTTTTTTCAGTTATGTACTTATGGTTGCTTATATTTTGGATGGATTTTTTAAAATTTATTGATATTTTACCATTAGACTATATCTATATTCTTATATACTAAAATGTTTGCAGTTATATAGTAAGAATACCAAAATGATATTGTTTACTTATTCAATTATAATTGAGTCATGGAGTACTTTATTTTTTACCTTATCTATTTTTTATAAAAATATGTCAGATAGTAGAGAAATTGATAAACCTAATGAGAGTAGTTTATGCAACATCGTATTCCATAGTGATGTTGATCTTTCTTTCAACTCTTTTATTTTTCCTTATTTATGTATTGTTGAGGTTCAGAATAAATGTGCATAGCTTAGCTGTACTGTTGGTATGGAATTTCTCAAGAATGTAGTTCAATAATGTATTTACAAGTTTACTTACATTTTCTATCAAAATGTGCTTTGCTAGAGTGATAGGTTATAAATGCTTATTTTTTTCACCTCATGGAGTGCCTAGATTTATTTGTTATACTTAATTGTTGTTAAAAGTTTTTATTTGTATTCCACACTAACAACTGTACTGTTAGTGTGGAATTTCTCAAGAATATAGTTTTATGATGTCCTTACAATTTTACTTACATTTTCTATCAAAATATGCTTTGCTAGAGTGATAGGCTATAAATGCTTATTTTTTTTACTTTATGGAGTGTCTAGATTTGTTTGTTATACTCAATTTTAGTTAAAAGTCTTTATTTGTATTAGTATTGCCAATCTCAAGTTGAAAGCCCACAATCACTCCAGCGTTGAACAAGGTAGCTATTTTTTTTTTAGGACGGTGATGGGATAAGGAAAGGGAAAAACAGCAAGGCGATTGATTTGTATTTGCCTGGTTCACCTGGTTGAATGGAGGTTGGAATACGATATTCATGACTTAAGGATTCTATGCCAAATGTAATTATTATATCAATGGAATTTAATTTTAGTGCACAAGCTTAAGATTTGATTAGGATGCAAGCGAGGAGAGTTGTCAAGGATCAGAAAATTATGGACCTCTTGATTTACTAAACTAACAGGTGGATATAGTTGTAGTTCAGGTTTTTTTTTTTTCAGTCAGCATTGGTGTTGTCTTGGATTCTTTTATTAGATTTATTATGCTTTAGAATCTGGAATTATTATTAATAGAAAGGCTTATTACATTAATAATTTTAATTGATTTTGATCATTTTCTGCTATTAATCTTGGTTCAAATGCCAGCTTTTCAAGCCTTTAGTGGTTATTCTTTTGACATTTTTGCAAATTCCATTGCAAGTTGGACGGTATACAATGATTTTCAATAAAATAGTAGGTATTGTTGCTAGTGATCTATTTATTTATTTTGCCATCAATCTTCATGTCTTGTCATAGTTGAATTGCATCCTCGCTTCTTTGTTCCACTGCTTGCCTTTGTCATCTTTGGTCGTCCATCATCGTGCTCATGTTCTTTTGATTGTGGTTGTAATTGTATGTTTTAGTCCTAACTCATTCAAAATCAGATAAACTGAGTTTTAGATTGAATATTAATACATTGAAAGATCAGCTGAACCTAGGCAATCTCCGTAAGAATTTGGATTCTTAATCTCCAAATCACTAATATTTAAGATTAATCATTAGTATAAGGGTAAATAATATCAATGAGAAGGTGAGATTAGATGAATTAGCGACATATAAATGTGGAAGTGCATTTATGAGATTGATCTATTGAAAGTGGGAGGAGAGAGGCTATTATGAAATGATTGATTAAGGTTGTTTTATCTATTTTGAGAATATATAGTTGTGTTACAATAATAATTTATCTTTTATTTCAGTGGTGCATTTTATTCCTAAAGATGGAAAATGTTATTAATATGGGATATGAATAATAACATGGTTTTATTTAGCCTTTAGTATCAAACAAATGACTACTTAGTGAGAACTTAAATGCATCATCTATAGGAACAAATAACAATATCCAAGTTTCTGCCTACTTCGTCTATCTTTTGGATCATTCCTTAAGGGTATCAGGTCTCCTCCCCTACTGCCATAAATAGGGAATGCAAATTAATAGTACATTTATACTTGCATCCAAGCTCAAGGTTCTAATAGGAATTAGTTTAGGCCAATCACTCATAATGCTATTTAAGTTGAAATAACAGCCTTTGGTTGAAATATATCTTATTTGTTTGCCCTTCAGCATACATCACTACATTAATTTTCCAATTGCTATAGAGCAATAGAGCATTTTATTTTTTTTATTTTGTCTATTTTGTGTGAAAATATGTCAAATTATAGAGAAATTAATAAATTCGATGAACGAGTTTGTATAACCTTGTATTCCTCAATGATATTGATAATTATTTAGACTCTTTTACTTTTTCTTTCGTTTTGCTTCTTTTCACTAGTTGAGGTTCAAATTGAATGTGTATAACTTAGCTATACTGTGAGTGTGGAGTATTTAGTTCAATAATGTATTTACATACATTTCATTGTTAGAATGTGTTCTGCTGGAGTGTCAGGTGATAAATGCTCATTGTTTTTTTACCTTAGGGGTGTGTCAAGTTTTTTTTTTTGTTTTGTTTACTTTCAATTAAAAATCTTTATTTGTACTAGCATTTCCAATATCAAGTTAAAAGCCTCATGACATCACTCCATTGTTGAGTAAGCTGCTTATTTGGGGGTGGGGCAGTGATATGATAAGGGTAGGGAAAAGACATTTATTTTTATTTCTATTTTAGAGTTGTATCAATAGTTATGATATGGTCAGGTGCTACTACTTCTCTACATTTTTGTCTAAAAATTTCTCAGTTGATATTAGCCTTGTGAGATTTGTGATGAGAAGAAAGAGAAATGTAGAAACCCAAGTGTAAAAGAAAAATAAGCAAAAACAAAGTATGACTTTTCCCTTGACCTCTATCTCTGTTGCTCGTTGAGCCCCCTATGAATTTTATGAGTTAGTTTGATTAGTTATTATCAGTTATTTCTTCCTTTTTTTTCGTGTATTGTCTACTTGTTACATTTGTTGCTTTTATTGCTTTGTTAGGTGATGCATTGCATCAAATGCTTATAGATGGCTTTTGGGAATCAATGAGGATTTTTTATTTTTTACTACTAAGGTAGTGTTTTGTATTAACATATGATATTTGGCATGTGAAATATCTTAGAAGATATTTGTCCTCGGTATGTTAGAGTTACTCTCGGAGAGCATTAAAAATAAGTGTCAAGAAGTCAATTTCTAATTCCCTCAAATGTCAACATTCTAGAAGATGTCAAAAAAAGGGTCAGCGATAAGGTAGGCATGCAAACAAACAACACCTTCTAAATATAGTAGAGTCTATGGTGCAGCTAGTGCCTTTTGATTGGAATGACGGATTGACAATAAAGATATGAATTCAACATCTTCTAGATCTAGTCGAGTTCATGGAAGAGCTAGTGCCTCCCGATTTGAATAGTAGATCGACAATGAAGACATACATTCAACATCTTCTAGATCCAATTGAGTTCGTGGCAAAGCTAGTGCCTCCCGATTGGAATGCAAGACCGACAATGAAGATATAAATTTGACATCTTCTAGATCTGGTAGAATCCATTGTGATGCTATTTGCCTCCCGATTGGAAAGATAGATCGACAATGAAGATAAAAAGCTAACTAAAAAACATTGCAAGTTAAGACCTAGGGGTCTGGAAGAAGTTAGCTTGTGTGGAGATAAAGGGTTGTGTTCTAACGCTCCTCGTTCACACCCAACAAAATCAACACCTCAGATCTCTAATAAACATGTCTGGCCAAGATCTTATCAAAGCCCTCGAAAATCAGCCTCCTCTATATATATCAAAGAGAGGCTTAGAAGGACTGAAAATCGAGTCTTTGGAGAAGAAGTGGCTCGATGAATTGTCTTGATAGGATAGATAAGTCAGACACCTTTCGCTTTAGAAATTTTGGAATAATCTTTCCCTGAGAAATTCTAGACAGCCCATGTTGGCACTACGATGGAAGCACTCATTAATCCAATAGATCATGTGAACCATTTCCATACACTTAGATGTCAAAGCATAGAAGAAAATTGAGTATGCCCCCATTGTTCACATTTTTATGTTAAGTAGAAATTTATACATATAGTGCATGCTGTCTATAATAAATGGCTTATGTCTCTGACCTTTATGTCCCATTATTTCCTTCTATTTCCTTGCCTAGGAATGTGAATGTCCTTTTCTCAAGAAAAGGGCATGAAATTCGGCCTTTAAATTAGTTATTTGGGATTATTACTAAAGGTGAAGGTTGTTTCTATTTATATTTTTTCTATTTTGTAAATTTTATTTACAACTTTTTCTTCACCGGTTAAGTTGTGTGTAAGGCAGGACTTGATCAACTTCCAAAATCGCAACTTGAATGTTTTTGCTTAGACACCGATTGACACGCCTAAAATTCCAACAGAAGTAATGATTCATTAGCCGGGCATTATCCTAGGCAAAAGCTTGTCCAACAAAAAAGATGAAACTGCTCCACGGAGACAAGTTAATGGTCATGTGGGAAGATGTTAAGAAACTAAGGCAAGATTCATCCATGAAATCAAATACCCAGATTAGTTATCCAACGTGCTTATAATGATGAGCAACGAGCAGTAGAGAATGTGTGTTGACTTCGTAAATGTGAATAAATTATGTCCCAAAAACAATTTCCTGCTTCCACGGAAAGATCTATTAGTAGACTTCACATTAGGTTACGAACGACTATGGTTTATGGATGCTTATTCTAGGTACAACTACATCTAGATGAACCCTAATGATAAAGAAATTCCTTCGTGATGGATTAAGGATATACTTACGTGAAGTTACATTTTTTGGCCTGACATTAGGGCCATTTTTCAAGTGATGGTGAATTGAATGTTCGAGCAGAAAGTCCGTCGTAACGTCAAAGTCTACATGGTCAGCACGCTGGTTAAAAGCATATATGCTAACAACCGTGTGAGGATCCCCGCTAAGTATCCATAGCTGGCTAAAAGGATATACAACTAGATCTAGGTGAACCCTAATGATAACGAAATTCCTTTGTGATGGATTAAGGATATACTAATGTGAAGTTACATTTTTTGGCCTGACAAATGATAGGGCCATTTTTCAAGTGATGGTGAATTGAATGTTTGAGCAAAAAGTCTATCGCAATGTCAAAGTCTACGTGGATAGCACGCTGGTTAAAACCATATATGCTAACAATCGTGTGAGGATCCCCACTAAGTATCCATAGCTGAATAGTTAAAGCACCCAACTCATAATTGGCGAATTCGTAGGAACTTACTAGATGAAACGAAATAAGTCAATGTGTGTTCGGGGTTACTTTGGGCAAGTTCATGGGGTTAATAGTGTCTCAACAGGGTATTGAAGCTAACCTAGAGAATATTAGAGTTATTATGGACATAAAGCCACCAAATTTTGTCAAAGATGTATAACTTTTGACCATTGGTTACCAACATTGACCTAGTTTATAGCTGAGCCAACCGATATATCTTCCATTCTTCAAGGTGCTTGGAGGAGCTAAGTTAGTTGAATGGGTTCAGATGGACAAAATAGTGCTAGTAAGCTTTACATGATCTCAAGTAGTACTTATACCTACCCATATCAGTCACAACCTTATGTGCAATCTTGATCAAAGAAAAGTGATGGGCTAGATGTTAGATGTACTATGTCAGCAAGATCTTAGCAGATCCTAAGACCCGGTACACTAACACAAACGATTACACTTGTCCCGTCCCAAATCCTAAAATTTAATTTATTTTATATTAATCAAATTATTAACTTAAATGCTGATGAAAACTATTGACTAAAAAAATCCACTAATAAAATAAAATATCAAATAAATATCGGAGGTAAGCCTATGAATCGAATATCGACGACTAATCTGAATTAAAATATGAATACAATCACTGGATCCAAATGTCTCACTCACATGAGGCTCCATACGTGACAAGATAAGGTCTTGAACCGTTCGTAAGGAAAATTATCCACACAAAATTCGAGCACTTGAAAATTACAACTTAACCAAACTACTAAAAAAAGTCAAAGTCAACTTAGATACTAATATAATACTATCACGTCCCTTTACTGATCCCAAGACTAGATTAGCAAGACTAATCCCTCTTAGTTACCTTATCCAGATATTATCTTGATTTATTTCAAGTCCAAAAGAGCACTATTGCATAACTTAACGCTGACAAATATTCTTCAAATCCCAAAACAAGTCGAGATTAGGCGTGAACCTAAAAGTTTTCAGTCAACAATCACATCATAGGACCTAAGATGCCACACTCGAAAGTGGCTTCGAATACTGACTACAACAAACAATGCGTAAGGAGATACGTCCATGAAACAAAATCAAAATAGAATAATCAATAACCATAGTTGTCTTGCTACCGGTCAGATTGACATCACACTACACCGCTGACTATAATTATCAAAATAGGTAAATTGATACATAATTATTCAACCAAAGTTAAAGTAAATATTTTAAGACTACTATTTTGAAACAATTATAACATCCAAATTTCTAATTCCTAATCCTACTTTCTTTGGACAGCTCTTTCATCAGTCCTATCTTCCTGCAAGTGAATCCAAGCTGCTAATCTAAAGGAAGTTAGCAAAGAAAATAAAAGTAAGAGTGAGTTGAATGTTTAACAAGGCATATAAATTGCATAATCAAAATATAATTTACCTTAAAATTATGCTGGAAGGAATATGATAAAATTTTGATGCAAAATCAAAGATTCCCATAATAATTATGCATAATTTTAGATTGATAACTCAATTTCTTATTCAAATTAGTGTACTATGAAAACATACTCAAATCATGCTAATTCTTATGGACTAATGGCCAGTAAGGCCTTACCAACGAAAGGAACGAATAATCAAAACCTGGGTTATGTTTGTTTCCACACAACTGAAGGCCTTATACATATAATAACCCTATAGACAGATGATAGGTTCAAATCTCGATTGCTACTATAATATATTAAGATATATTATAATATACAGTTACTGAATTCTTACAACGCTCCATGCATAAACCAATAAAAACTCTACATAATTGTAAATAATTTTTATATTTTCTTATTTTGGAGAAAATATTCTTAATTTTTTTATAAATCGTAGAGTTTTCTATCAACTTATTTCAAATAAATGCCATGTAATGCCTTATTTTTTTGCAGAAACCTTAACTTGCTCATTTTAAAATATATAAAAGCTATATTTTGAAATATTTTCCCAACAAATGTATTTTTACTAGCAAAAAATGATAGAAAACCAGTAGAAATTTCTTGATTTCAACAGTTCAACTCACTTGACAAGCATACAACGACAATTTGTAGTAGATCTGATAAATGTAAGACATATACTTGAGAATTTAGAGCATGTTGAATATTATATATGAAATTTATAACATATGAGAGATTAAATCTAAATTTCAACACATGCATAAATATAATTATAGAGAAATAACTTGACAACACTACATGCATGAACTAAGAGCATGAATTTCATAAATATTTTCAAGAATGAGAGTGGGAGTTCATATATGTAAAGTATAAATATTTTAGTCACAAAAATGTGACATGCATGAGCATTCGGAGCGATAAATGCTCATTAGAATGGAGGAAAATCACTAATAAAGAAAAGAGACTTAGAATGCACTAGACTTCAAATTTGCCAAAATCTCTCTTGGATTGACCTCAAATGACCTTCTTTTGGCATCTCTTTCTCCTTCTCTCTCTTCTCCTCACTCAAAATCTTGCAAAAAATAATAGAAAATTAGTTGGACATCACTTTTATAAAAGACAAGCACATGTGCATCGTGACAAAATACTGTGGTGCTCGAGCATTACATTAGACGTACATCAGACACTGGCAATCTTCCAAAAGTGCACTCGGGTGGGTGCGCATTAGACTTGACGCATTTTGCCAAGGCGTGCTTGAGTTTCGGTCTGGCGCCTTCCAAGCGTGACCTCTCTTCCCAAAACATGCAGGTGCACATGTCAGGTGCCAATCCAGTGTCATTTGACCCAATATGACCAAATCCAAACTAGACTTTGACCCAAGTTTCCCATTTAACCTCAAAACCTTCCTTTCCTTAACTTATTTAAGTATAATCAAATTTAAAATTTTGAAACTCGTACCTTATATTTTCCTTCTCCTTATAAAAATTTCGTCCTTGAAATTCAATGTACCTCATTGAAGAAACAATTACGAGTACTTCTCCCAGATATCTTTTTCTCTTTCCTATGTGGCCTCTTCGTACGAGTGATTTCTCTGTAAGACCTTTACTAATGGAATTACTTTCGTACAAAGTGTTTGATTCTTTTTTTCCTAAAATTTGAACCGGTTCCTTAATGTACATCAAGTCTTCATTTATCCTCAACAGTTTGTATTCAATAATGTGTGATGGGTCATGATTATACTCCGAAGTATTGACACGTGGAAGACATTATGGACATCCCCTAAACTTAGGGGTAGAGCCAATCTATATGCTGTGTCACCGACCTTCTATAGAATCTCGAATGGTCCAATAAACCTCAACTTTAATTTTCCTTTAATCCCAAATTGAGAAATTCTCTTTGATAGAGATATCTTTAAAAATTTGTGATCCCTGACGTCGAAACTCAACTCGGACCTTCTCTAGTCAGCATAACTTTTTCTATCGACTTTGGGTGACCTTCATTCATTTGTGGATTAAATGAATCTTGT
>JAOVVI020003039.1:9706-19815 GCA_028571085.2 Nepenthes alata | reverse complement strand
TTATTCCCCTTTCTCCCCTTCCCTCTCGTTTGTCTCATTCTCCCTCCCCTGTTGTCCTTCCTTCTTCTTCTCTTTTCCTTCCCCTACGTTTCTCCCTTCCTTGTATCAAATTTGATATCAGAGATTCCCTTTCCTACATCAAATTGTGATTATCTTTCTTGTTCCTTTTGCTTCTCACCTCACTCTGGTTTCTTCCTATTCTCCCCCTTTCAACTTCTCTCCTGTCTTCCCCTTGCCACCCCTTCCTTGCATCACAAAGGATTTAGAATCAGCTATTAGCTGGAGCTGCTACTATGAGTAGAATGGTCATAGTTATATCACATACTGCTACCTTGTATACTTACTTCATTGGATAGGAGTGCAAACAGATGTGCAGACTGGCAAATATATGGAGTGATGGATTGGTGCCAGAAGTGTCAGCCCATCTAGAAGATTACATAACCACTCAACTTATGGTTGGAAAATTGATTACAAAAATTTTACTCGACTGGATCGAGTCCCAACTACTCGAGAAGAATTGATGTGAATATCATGGATGAAAAAATTTGATCTTATTTCCAATTAGAAGAGATTTGATTTTATTTTCAAATTAGAAGGGATTTTATTTTATTTTTCATTTGATTTTATTTTTAAATTAATAAAGTTTAATTTTATTTAATTAGTAAAAATTTTATTTGAATTTATTTTTTTTATTTTAGGAAGTTATATCATATTAGTTAAGAAATTATATTTGTTTTCAAATTATTCTAAAATTATGATTTTTTTATATAAGGACCTTAACTCAATTGTTTGAGTCAGTATTGATAAATTAAATAAAATTTGAGTGATTGTGATTTTCTTCATTCTTTCTCCTTAGATCTCAACTTCTCTTCTTCCTAGTTTTCCTTCTATTTCTTTCCCTCCTCTCAGTTTCTTCTCCCTCCCCTCCCCTACTATTCCCCTTCCCTCTTGTCTGTCTCATTCTCCCTCCTTTGCTGTCCTTCATTCTTCTTCTCTTTTCCTTCCCTTGCGTTCCCCCTTTCCCTACCTCAACTCGTGACCATTGTAGAAATAATATCAAGGATATCATTGGCAAGGGATATCATAAATAATATAGGTATTCTTTGGGTATATCCTCTGGGAGGATTGTAGGGGTAGCAGGGATAACATAGATACTTGATAACCTCATGGTACTTACCCAGTCATTGGGGATGTAAATACGCTGCTTTTGATTCACTATAACGAAATAAGTTCCATAAATATTATTATTATCTTGTACAGTAAAATTTATTATCATCTCATTCAGTGGTAACCTCGTATCGAGTTGATAATCAGATTTAATAGAATCTATGTTGCCTTCCTAATGTTCAGTTGCTTTTATAACTTTTGGATCGTGGATATAACCGTTGAGTCCCAGACAGTTATTACTATTCGGTATTTCTTATTAATTTATTTGTATTTGATATTATAGTCCAGGATGCTTATCTGTATTCCAGTGTTATTGATTATATTTATTTATTGGGTATTTGGCTCACCATTGTATTTTTTTTTACTCTAAATTGAAGAGATATTGTAGGTGATAGTTGGAAACTGTGGGACTATCATTGAGCACTAGGTAAAAGTGATTCTGGAATTAGTGGTTTTTGAGTGAGAATAAAAAATATTTCTTTTATTTTGAGTAATTTATGGTTATAGATGTTATACATATAGATGTATTTTTTATGATCACTTATGGTATGATGATTTTTGGCAGTTTGATGATTTTGAGTTCATTTATGTTAATGGATGGTTGAATTAATTATTGATAATTGATGATTTCATATGGTTTGATATTTTTTCGCGTGGATGGTTCCGGCCAGGTCCAGGGGACTCAGGTTCGGTTTGCCACATTTTAGCTTCTCATAAATGCAGATAACAAAACGTCTCAATGTTGGTAAATAAAAAAGGGGGGGACGATACAATTAAAAGGCACCAATGTATGGCTACCATTGCTGCACCTTACCACCACCCATCGCTGCCACCAGATGCCAGTGCCCAGCCATTGGGGCCACCCCACAAGTGCTGGTGGGTGATGCTCGCTTTTTTCTGACCCTAGCAAGCCAATTATGCTAAGGGAAACATGTTTTTTGTTTTTAGCTTTTGTTTTTGTTCTTTTGGGGACAGAAGAATAATAATGGTGATCTTTCTGGATTGACAAGATCAAATGTGGGGACGAATTAAACAGCCTATAATCCACTCAACAGGAAGCCATAAATAAATAAATAAATAAATCCAGGAAACACAGTATAACTTAAGGTTATTAAACATCACAAATCAAAGTTTGAGAGGCAACTAACTATATATACAATGTAAAAATTATCAAATTTATTATACTTTGCCGTACAAGTGTGAGGTGAGAAATTTAAACAGGCATTTATTTTCTCTTTTGCATATTTTTTGAATTCTTCGATATCAAATAGAAATTCAACTAATATGAATAATGTGGCATAATTTTTATGGGATCACTCAAAAAAAAAAGACATAAAACCTGTAATGTATATTGTAAATAAAAAGATAATATTTGCATTTAAAAATAATAAATCAGTCACATAAGAATCAAAAAGAAAAAAAAGACTAAAAATATTAAAATATAAAAATTAAAATATTTGTAGGTATATCTTAAAAAAATAAAATAATTTGATAGATTTTTACAAAAATTGTTCTGTTTTTGCTTTCATGTATAATATTAGCTGTAATAGTTTTAGATGAAAAAATCTTACCCCTGATTCCTACCAACCATAAGGAAATTTACTTTCGGTTTTCTTCCCAACCAAACTGATGCGGATATCGAAAATATTTTAAATTAGAAGAAATTCAATTTTTATTGATTAGAAAAGGTTTTATTTGATTTTGATTTTATTCGTAAGATTTTATTTAAGTAATTTTATTTAGTGAGATTTTATTTTTTTTTTTATTTTAATAAAGTGTGTCATATTATTTTTTAATTTTGAGATATCGTTAGTTGAAAAATTATATTTATTTACTAATTAATCTAGGATGGAAGTTTTTTATGTAAGGATCCTAACTCTAATATTGAATGCATGATTGATAAGTTGAATAAAATTGAATGGGTATGATTCTCTTCTCTTTATTGATCTCTTTGTTTCTCTCCTCTTTGTTCTTCCTCTTATTTCTTTCCCTTCTCCCAATTTTTTTTCCTTCCCTTCCCCTACTTTCCCCCTTCCCTGTATCTGTTTCTCCTCTTGTTTCTTTCCTTTCTCCCAATTTCTTCTCCTTCCCTTTCCCAACTTCTCCCCTACCCTGTCTCAGTTCCTCCTCCTATTTCTTCCCCTTTTTCTATTTTTTTCTTCTCCCTCCCCTACTTTCCTCTTTCCTTGCATCGAATTTGGTATCAAAGACTAAATCCATACTTTTTCATACTACCTTTCTAGCAACCAGCAACATCACAAACTCCACCAACTCCTATGTCCCACCGTCCACTGTCTACCTTATAATGTTCTTCCCGTGCAACCAGCAACATCACTAACTCCACTGTGCCACCGTCCCGCATCATAGCATACAGTTTGCATCTTCTTCCGGCAGGCAAAGTAATAGTTCCCTAGTCCCCCCCTCTCTCTCTCTCTCCTGCTTCACCACAGTCCAAGAGCACCTATTGCCCGATAGCACAATTTTAGCTGGTGATTTCCTTTGCTGGTGACCGGTGAAACAGTGATTCATCAAACTCGGATGCACCCTCTTTCCCCTTTTTTCCCATCGATTGAGTAGCAAAGATGATTAATCAAAAATTTTCTTGTCCACAAAATTAGGATTCACAGCTACAAATATTTTTGGATTTAGGCTGAATTTGTGAGAAATAAGGGATTTTTGATGGTTTTGATTTAGTAGCAGAGTTGTATTTGTACTCATTTGTGCCTCCTGCATTTATCAATGTCACTGCTCTGGTTAATGATTGCCAGTGACGCCTTCCAATGTTTAATCATAAGGAGTTTACATTTATGGCCGCGTAATTATAATGTATTGGAGATTACTCGTCCGGAGGCTAAACAGCGGTAAACAAAAATGGTCTACCTTCTATGCTAATCAGCAGTTTAGAAACTTCTAAATCTCAATGTGGTTAAGAAGGGCAAACATGATGTATGGGACTGGAATATGAAGTTATAGGACTAGAGAGACATGGGTATTATTTTCCCCTCGTTTGTTTGATTGGAAGAGAAAGATCTTTGTAGCTGTTTCTTCCGTTTCCATATAAACTCCACCTGAAGAAGGCAATGCTTCAATTGAATTGAATCCTTAATGATGAGATGATTTTCTTGGATTTGGCTTGCAGAACAAAGTGCTATGATAGAAAGTGCCCGAGTTAGGCTTAATGGCTGGCAACAAGCTGCTGTTGTGCTTGGTTCAGCTGTTGGTGCATTGCTTGATCCAAGAAGAGCAGACCTCATAGCAGCGTTGGGAGAGACAACTGGGAAGCCTGCCTTCGAAAGAGTTCTTGGAAGGATGAAGAGGAGTCCTGAAGGCAGAGTAAGTTCGTTATTTGTTGCATTAATGGCACCAAACTTGGCCTGGATTCATATTAAGCCCCTAGGATTTCAAATCATTATATATATAGTTAATTTTATCTGACTTCATGGTTTATATTAAATCAATAAATAACTTGTTCCTTAAGGACTAATCAATAGATTGCTATTAAATATATATAGTTAATTTTATCTGACTTAAGGGTTTATATTAAATCAATAAATAACTTGTTCCTTAAGGAACTAATAAATAGACCGTTACTAAATATATATAGTTAATTTTATCTGACTTCAGGGTTTACATTAAATCAATAAATAACTTGTTCGTTATAAAATAAAGAGCTCTATTATGGGTAGGTTGGTTTGAAAAGTTGCATAAAACTTAACCAGCAGGCCATCTATGTCCTCAAATATACATGATAAGCATTGATGTTTCTGGTGGGAGATGTTTTATTGCAGTTTAATAAAAAAAGAGACCTGACATGTCTTGGCCAAGATTATTTTTAGCTAAAACGAGAGAATTTGTGTGTTTTTTCTGAATTGATCAATTGGTCTGTCATTGAAAGACTACTGCAACAACTAAGAGAACATCAAAGGTAGTCATTCGAACACCTGCCTATCTTGGTTAGTCTTAAAATATTAACACTGTCCTAGTGCATCCACACCAAGAATAATTCAACTTGTAAAAATATTGCAGTTATTTGAACAGATACTTCGGGCATGCTTAGGAAAATCTGCCCACTATATATGTACTTCTTTGCAATCTTTTGAATTGGCCATTTAGTTATTCTATATTCTAATTTCAATGATTCATTGGATAGTTTAGAAAATGTCATTGGTTACAAAAGAAACATTATGCTAGTTTGTAGAACCTATCTATGTGAAAGGGTATTCAGATCTCATGAGAATGAAGCTGGACTCTGGCACATCAGCTGGGATGCAATCCCGTTTATCTCAGTCGAGTTCTTAGCCAAAGAGCTATTGAGAAATTGGTTCTGTTAATTTTAAGCTCTCTAGAATTTGTTTTTGTTTTCTTTGGATGGAGAAGAGGGAGATAGTGAGAATTGAACCAAGTCATTGGTCTGGTTAAGCGGGTAGCCAACAAAAAAGCAAACCCTTGATTTTTCATTCATTGCTTGAATTCTCCTAATCATTCCTAATTAATTTCTTGTGCAATTCTGCTACCTCAATTCCTTCTCTTATCCTTTGTGTAATAGATACAAATATTAGCTAATATATATCGATATCGGAGGGGTCCTGATATCGATATTTTTAAACATTGCAATAAATTATTTCAATATATTACTATATTGGTGATATATCGTGATATATCATCCAATACAACTAATATTAGGTTGATATATCATTTGATGCAGCAAATATATCAGTTAATATAATCGTATTAGCTTATAATTCTCATAATTTTTTTTCTATTCGATATATCTAATGTCGTTATATGTTGTTCGATATCGATACGAATGTAATCAATATTGATATTTTCATTGATGGTGTAAACTATGAAACATAAATTGCCACTTTCTTTTCTCACTCCCTTTCAGGCTGTGCTACTGGAGAGACCACGCGTTATATCTGCAAATGTGGGGCATGCTTGGGACCTTCCCCCAAACACTTTTGGAGCTGCCTATGCAGAGTTCATGGGATCCAGGAACTTCTCCCCAGATGATCGACCACCTGTGAGGTTCATGGACACAGAAGAGCTAGCATATGTGACCATGCGGGCCCGAGAAGTGCATGACTTCTGGCACACCCTCTTCGGCCTCCCCACAAATTTGATTGGTGAGTCTGCACTTAAGGTGATAGAATTTCAGCAAATGTTCCTTCCAATGTGCTTCCTGTCGGTTTTAGGAGGCTCAGCAAGATTTAATTGGAAGCAAAGGTCGCTATTTTTTGAGCACTACTTCCCATGGGCCATTCAGGCTGGCATGAGCTGCACTGACCTCATGTGTATATATTATGAGAGGCACTTCCACGAAGATTTGGAGGTGGTTAGGCAGAGATGGGGTATAATTCCAGCGCCTTGTATTAAACCAAAGACAATTCGAGTTGATGATGTCTGATTGCAGATGTATCATGTCCTCATTGTGTTTATCATTTGATCATCCTGCTTAGCAAAAATAAATTGAATTAGACAATTTACAGATGCTATTCGATAATGAAGATTAGATTCAAATAATGCTCATCTTTCTTCGTGCTTTTCGATGTTGCACAAAATAATAAGACTGCATTTGTCATATATGGAGAATCTTTGATACGCCATTTTTACAATTATGGATCCCATTTTTGGTGTTGCATAGATAGTCTATTAATCCTTGTTTTCTTTTTTTTTTTTGGTTTTTGGTAAAGCCTACTAGCTGCTTCTCCATTCTAGGACATGCAGTTGGCCTGTCATGGATATTTGTTTGGATTTTTTTCTTTGGAGAGAAGGTTAATAAGTTTGTATAAAAGTTAAAATAAGAGAATATGATTTGGTTCATCCCAAGTACCATCTCCCATTAATTGTCTATGGAACAGGGATATTATAGCTAAGTGATATCTGATCATCGAGGATAAAAGGCTCCCCCTTATACCTCACATCACCTATAAATATCCTCAATATATCATTTATTGCATCGGTTGTCACTCCATAGTCCTTGCACTTGCATTTACTTCTTAATGCATTGACTATGAATCTTGGAAATATGCTCTTAAAGAGATCACAATCTGGGCACGTGTTTGCTGCCTCATTCGGTTGTGTTGCATGCTGCCATTGAGCAAACGTTCTCTACCTCACTCGACATGCCTGCCCTGTAGGCCAAACCTCTGTTACCGTCAAACATGATGGAAGTGTCATTACCATAATATGTTTTGGTAGACTGAAATTAAAATTTTATTCTCTGTAAAATAATCGATTTCACCGTTTGATTGGTTTGCGGGTTAGGAATTATTATCACCATGAAAACAAGAATTTCTTGCAAAGTAGTTGGATCGATAGATGCTTTCATACTATGGCGAAATGTGCAGTTGGAGGCACAGATTACTGTAAACAAAGGACTAAACTTTACAACCATTCAAGTTATTGTCTTTATCTGTGTGTTGGCTTTTCATTGGAGGCTAGAATCAGATTCTGACCATAAATCTAAGTTTATCACCCAAAATATCCTTACTAACTGCAGTAACCCGTATGAGCTGATTCAACTTTGTCTGTAAAATCTAGACATTATAGGCCCTTCGATTAAACAAATATTAAAATGGTGTGATAAGTTCAGAATGAGGTTGTTCACCTTAGCAGAAATTTATTTTTAAAAAACACACTAAATACTTTCCAAAATGAGCATTTTATTCATCACAAATCATAATTCATAAGACAGTTATTTACATTATATGCACACTTTTCTGTTCAAAAGATAATAAAGTTCCTATCATATACTTGAAAAATTATATTATAGATAAGAGATATCATATCACTTTATGGTACCAACTAATTATTAGAAGAAGTGTAATTATAATACAGCCCAATAACCAATCAAATTAGCAGTTTTCTGTTACATGTTTATAGAATAATTCTTTTATTAGTTAGTCATAACATGAAATAAAATGACACTGTTAGTATATCATATAACTTTGGGGGTTCACTAATTAGAGAAACCTTGGTTTTCTTTTGAACAGCTTCTCTCTCTTTTATATTTATATCTTTTTTTTCCCCATTTTGGCACGCATCTCTGCCTTATCTGCTTGCCTTTTGTGATGTTTAATTGTACAAATATATGGAAACAAAAGATGCATTTTGGAAAGAAGCTAAAGCTTTTTCAGCATAGAAACTACTGAAAGCATGGTGCACAAACAGGATGCATTTGAGAACAAGGCTAAAGCTTACTCACCATGGAAGCAATAGAAAGCATGAACCATAAACAAAGATGCATTTTGAGAACGAAGCTAAAGCTTTCTAACATAAGAACTACCAAAAGCTTGATGCAGTAACAATGATTAGATAAGATAGCAATATGTCCCTCCGAGGGAAATCCTCGTGCAATAATTCCGCCTGTCGTGCATCAAAGCAAACAAATTTATGGGAGACACAAAATCAGAAAGATGGTATGCAATTGACAATGCTGCCACATGAAGCATAAAATTTGTGCTGCTGATGCACAAAATTATGCAACTGACAATAATTCCTCCAGAAAGTAGCGTTGTTAGAGGCAGGATAACAAGAGATCAAACACAGGATCGATCTCCTTTATCATGTTCTGAGTTCCAATGAATCGATAAAGGCAGCCTCAGATGGATGGAGCTGATCAAGGATTCATTGTTTGAGACTATAAAGGTGGCCTCTAGTTACCAAGAAACAGATTCCAGACTGGCAGTAAAACCATGAATTCTCGGGATCCTTCCAACAATCTTCCTGATATCCTTCTTTCACTGATTACAGCACCAATCACTCATAGCGATAGAGCTTCCGCATTTATTTGACAATCTCCACGCCCATTGTCATCTCGTATTTCATCCCCTGGCTGGATTTTCCATCCCAGCCAAATCAGTCAGACCAGGTTTTTTGGGCACTTGGATTCACATGGTAAATTCTCCACTAGGTCGGTTTGCTATATCTTTTTGCTAGAGACAGAATCAGTATTATGGTATAGATTGGTTTGAGGTGTCAACCTTATCCTTGTTCACTTGTTTATTCTTTGACTAACTATTTAGGGTCGGCTCAGTCTTTTAAATTGCCTGATTTTCGTCCAGGCTTTGGGTCTTCATGTTACGTGTGGGAGGCATCCGAAGCCATCTCGTTCCTATTCTTTCAATGCCTTGCTATGAAGCTTCTTTTGCCTACAATTTATGGTCGGATTGGATATTCCTGACCATTTAATGATTAAAAGAAAGGTTTTAAATAGACATTTATTAGAATTCTCTCAATTAAAAACTGGCTAAAATTACACTGGCAATTATTGTATATTTAATTTAAAATTTAAAAATAAACATGTCTTTAAAAACTTTTCTTATGCGGAACATATATCGGCTACTATTTAAACTGATCTAAGGATGAAATTTTCATCAACAAAGGAGTCTAGTAGTGAAGTTAATATTAGAACCTTTAGTTGCTGGGGTATTCTGATATGTTTTTGAAGGCTTGTTGCTCCTTGCTTCTTTGTAAGAGCTTCGATGATTATATGTTGTTTTTAGTTTCATCTAGGCTCTTCAAGGTTTTCTGGAGTTTCATGTTGGCTAGTCGTATCTTTATTTATATATACTTTTCTGAATATATATATATATATATTACTTATCCCAAAGAATTTGTCATCTTGTTCATTAAATCTTTTTTCCTACATTAACCACAACTTTAGATGAAATTCAAGAGTAGGGAAGCATTTCTTCGGGAAAACAAATTGCCGAGCGGGTGTCTGTATTCCTCTGGCAATTGTGTGAATTACTTGTAATTTATTATATATTAACTTGCATTATGTTAAAGGCTAATCACACTACTAAAACCTGTGACCATCAGATCAAAGTGTTAGAATTACTTGTTTTGCTACTTGTTCTGCCTTCTTTACTTACTTGGCCAAAATTTTAGATGGCAAAAAAGATTTGCATTTCCTCAGGAAAAACCAGTTGAGAGGT
>JAOVVI020003038.1:0-19819 GCA_028571085.2 Nepenthes alata | reverse complement strand
CCCAACGAAAATACATAAAACAACGAAAGAGAACGAGAAGTGGGTATGAGAACACTTGCCTCGACGCGTGCTTTCACCTTTATACCTGGCTCTCGGACGGAATCGGACTCCCGGGCTCGATCTCCTCTCTTCTCTCTCTCGGCGCGTCTCTCTCTCTCTCCTCAAAACCCTCGGTTGCTGAAAAAATGAAGAGAGAGAGAGTTCGTCGCGCATTTATACTGCGCGGGCCGATCGAGCGGCCAGGCCACTGGCTCGCCACCGCTCGAGCGCACCTCGAGCGGCAGGCGAGCCGCCCAGGTTTTGTTTCTTCCGCTCGAATTATTTCCCGATTTTTTTTCCGATATCAAACCTTAATCCTTCCATAAGATTAGTATAAATCATTATCATCCTAATTACCTCATTAATATCAGGTTCTCAAACTCGGAACCTCACATCACCGGTCAATAATGCTTTTTAGCTCTAAATTGCTCTCCGAATTCAAGCACTTCGCCAGTCAACAAAATGAACAACCATATTTTCAGCTCTGTTTCGTTTTCCAAATCAAGTGATTTGGTCCACCAAGCTGGTCAACCATCAATCTGGTTCCCTCCACTCTCCAAATTTAAACTTTTTGGTCAATGAATCCAGGTCAAGGGGACAATATGACTAGTCTCATCCCATCGTGAACATGCCAGAGGCCAAAAATTTGGTCCACCGGCATGGGGGCTAGTTATGGGTCCAATAACTATGGGCCAATGGGCCAGATCCCGCAGCAAGCATACAATTCAATATAATTCTTTCAAAGTAAAAGTCTCACATTGCTTTTGGAAGAATAGTGCATTTGTAAATTTTACTATTAAAGCAAGCATCCTCAAGTATTAAAAGACAAGTTGGAGAAGCTTGAAGAAGCTCCATATGGCTCGAAGAATGGCATAGCTATTGCTAGCCGATCTCCAATGAGAACAAACTGGTGGCCAGGATACCCTCGGCTCTCCTCTCATCCGAGGCCCCTCGGCTCTCCGCCCATCCGGGGCCCCTCGGCCACCTCCAATTCTTGAGGCTTTTAGTCCTCTCGTTTGAAGGCCGTCGGACCTCTGCCGCCAGGAGGCCCTCAGCTCTCCTCCAGTCCAGAAGCCATCAACCTTCTGTCAGTTAGGAGGCCGTCAACCCTCCGCTTGCCAAGAGGCCCTCAGCCCTCCGCCGGCCAAGAGGCTCTCATCCTTCCTCAAGTCCGGAGGCTCTTGGCCCTCTGCCGCCAGGAGGCTCTCAGCCCTCCTTCCGTCCGGAGGCCCTCGGCTCTTCGCCAGTCCCAAAGGCCCTCAACCCTCCACCTGCCAGGAGGCTCTCAGTCCTCCTTTAATCCGGAGGCCCTCGACCCTCCGTCGTTAGAAGGCTCTCAGCCCTCCTCCTATCCGAAGGCCCTTAGTCCTCCATCCAGGACGCGCAGAGCTCTCCTCCTTCCAGGAGGCACGGAGGCCATCGGCCCTCCACCACCGGGAGGCCCTCAGCCCTCCTTCCGTCCGGAGGCCATCAATCCTCCGCCAGCCAGGAGGCCTTTAGCCCTTCGTCTTGGAGTCACAATCCCTCCATCCCGGAGTCAAGAGCTTGCTATCTAAGAGTTAATCCTCTACTTAAGTAACTAGAACGTTTACTCACTAGTACAACTTAGTCCTTCTCCTCTAAGCCGCCCATCTGCCTGGTGCACCTATAAGCTGCCCCTCTATCGGGCGCACCTCCAAGCCACTCCTCTGTTGAGCGCACCTAGAAGCTGCCCTTCTGTCAAGCGCACCTATAAGCCGCTCTCTGCGGGCGCACCTACAAGCCGCCACTCTGTCAGACGCACCTACAAGTCGCTATCCACGGGTGCACCTATAAGCCGCCCCTCTGCCGGGCGCACGTTCAAGCCGCCCTCCGTGGGCGTACCTGTAAGCTGTCCTCTGCGAGGCGCACTCTAAGCCGCCCTCCGTAGGCGCACCTCCAAGCCGCCCTCCACGAGCGCACCTCCAAGGCACCCTTTGCGGGCGTACAGGTAAGCCACCTCTCTGTCGGGCGCATTTACGGAACTCGAGCCTCCAAATTCATTTCTCTCACACTCCTCTCATCGCTACATCTTTGCATTCTTACTACGTTTATCTTTAAATGTGTTTTCCTTCTTTTATTGCGAAAGATTTCTCATTTGAGCGTCGAAGTGTCAATAGGATCCAAATCAACCCGCAATGAAAGATTGGAAGACTCCTGAATCCGTACAACAATCGGAGACCTAGGACGTAACAGCTTTTAAAAGAAAAAAATTGAAAGAAAAGGAGAAAGAGAGAGATGTTAAATTGCTCAGAAGTCAAGGTGCTATTTTCATTCAATGTGTTCAACGGAAGTAAACTGTGGGATTGCCGTAATATATTGCAATTTGACGAGGAAGATAAGGAAGAGAACTTGGAAAGTGGGTTTTTCTAAAATAAGTAACTGTTGAGATAACACTTAAATCATCCAGATAAGACAAGTTTGTACTGTAAAGGCCAATCCGTTCATAAAGAAAGGCGTAAGCAGCACTAGTTTCAATTTCAATTAACAAGTAGAAAGAATGCTTCATCTCCAATATACAATCGCCTTCCAAGAATTTATTTATTTATTTGCACCATGGCAGTCTCCCATAGCTTTTCTCAGTTTAAGCAAATGACATATTTTACATTGCTATAGTCCTCTGCATCTATGGACAACAAAGTTGACTGCTCCTACTTAGACTTACCACTGACTTTCACAAATGGCATATTTGGCCAATGCACCAATCAAACCCTTTTTGCCAACCAGATGCCAGAAAGGCCGGAAAAACAGTTGGTTTACCCGGTTCCTTCACTTCATCATGATGGAGGGCAGGTCAGTGGCTAGGCAGAAACATGAAGCAGGCTAGTGACTTTTCTCCTATGGAGATTTGAATAACACGGCATGCAAGCTGAACTGATCGGCAATCTTCAATGATACTTCTCATCTTGAGGTGGTCCCAGGTTCCGTTAAATTTAATGGGGTTGTCAACGAATCCCCAATTCCTTCGCTTTCGAGTTCCAACTGGCTCTTCAGGATTTCCGTGACACTATCCAGTGGGCATTTATCCGCAGGATTTTGTGGAGATGCTTGACAGAAGCATTCAGGCCAAGAATTAGTGTAGAAAGACTCGGGGGTAATTCGTTTGTGAGGCCCGCCAAAGTTTGTTTTCAGCATAACACTCCTGATAGCTTCATCAAAGCCAGTCCATCGCCCATTTTCTCTATCAGTGAATATTGGGGCAAGAGCTTTTCTGTCAGGTCGAATTGTAGTTCGGAACCCATAGTACAGGCGGTGACCGAGGAGATTGTTGGCAAAATTGCTTGGACCATCATAAGTTGGAATAAAGATATCAGCCAGGAGACAGACCATGTAATCCACAGCAGAACCTAGCAAACCCCTTGTGTTTTGCGCTAGCTCTCCTGTAGTGTCAACTGAGCTATGGTTTTCAAGACGTGGAAAGAGAGACCTAAAAGGTTTCATGAATCGCTCCCCACCAAATAGGTCACCAGCAGCAACATATATCCTGGTGAAATTATCAAAGCCCATCGCCCGTAGGATAAGACCAACCTGCAGGGAGCAATGCATTGCCATCAAATAAAAAACCAGCATCAATGATCATGATCACAGTGTGGGGTGGGAAGTTCTAGCACTTTTCAGCTACCTGTTTCCTAAGCAGATTGAAAAAAAAAAAAAACTAACGCATGATTTAAGAGGTTCTACAACAATTCTTGGCCAGGGTAAGGAGGAAGAAAATAACTTAATTATATCTGCAGCTCAGAGGACATGAATCTTGCTAAATCAGTAAATTACAATCGATGTGAAGCATATTATGAAGTGGGCAGCTCAAGTCAAGATATGAGACTCAATTTCATTATCACAATGAACTCCCACCGTCCAGCAGGCTTTGACATGAATTGCTTCAATCACCCTGACTTGCCTCGATCTGCTTTGGGGTGAACCAAAAATTTTCAAACAGCCCCACCCAAATCGTAAATGATGGTTTGACATATACGTGGTTTGGTTGTGGTTTGATTTTTCATCCAAACCACATTTTCGATTTGGTTGTGGTGTTTAAGAACATAACCCTATCCAACCAATCCAACCGGAACATATACACACACATATATCGAACATAACTTTCTATCCTAACTATTTATGTGTTGGCCTTACATATTTCTATTAAGCCTGTGACTTACCTTTTCATACAAGTGGGCAAATTCTTGATCTTTCTAGAGTTCATTACCACCTAAAATATTATAGGCACTTATTTGTTGTTGAAATCAATCACATTACAAAAAAAAAAAAAAAGATTTTATATTAGTATTGATGTTTTGCATAATGTTGAAAAGTTAAAGAAATTAAATCAAGTAATATTTAATTTTTTAAATGCTATATTTTATTTATTTTAATATTACCTTTCAGATTAAATAATATCTTATATGTTGTTTTTCTCATCCGAGTAACATGGACCAAGTTCAAATTTGACATTGGCGCAATTCTTGATCAGTGGTTACTTTTTTAACTTACAATGTTGTTATAGATTTCTGCATTATTTATTTTCACGACAGTTGTTACATTATGTTGGAACATGTTGATACATACAAATTAATCAAATAATTTTTAGACTAAAGAATTTAGTATTACTAACTGTACAAACTACACAAACCAAATAATTGATACATTGATGGTTTGAATGGTATGTCTTAATTGACAGTTTGATACAGATTGGTAAAAATCCATTGTACAAACTACACAAACCAAATAACTGATACATTGATGGTTTGAATGGTATGTCTTAATTGACAGTTTGATACAGATTGGTAAAAATCCATGCTGCAATATGTGGTTTGATTGTAGATTATTCTCTAATCTACATCAAACTGACCCATGATCACCCCAAAATCTCCTTTCTAATTTTATTGAGGTTTACAACATGAATCACTGATCCAGACAGATGTTGTCATTATAACCCCCCCCCCCCTTTTTTCTTTGGGTCAGCATCACTATACTAGAAACCCTTATAGGATACTTTGCCAAAAAACATCCCTTATAAGATGCAAAGTCATCAACTGTGCAACAGGTGAAGGCCCTTGCAAACTTGCAGACTATGCAAGAGAGCATGGTGGAAATCCAACCTCCGCCATGGGAAGGGAAGGGATGGGGAGGAGTGCCCACTGATTTCGTGACCTGGTGTGTGGTGGGCATTGCAATGGAAAACATTTCCCTTCAGAAATTGATAGAGATGAAACAGAAGAAAGGGTGGTTGTGAGGAATATGAAATGTCTACCTCTTCTGGAGTCAGTGGGCATTTTCCAATAGCCCTTCTTTCACTATGAACAAGATCTTTTGGTGCAAAGTTTTCCTTCCGATACTTCCTTAATATCTTCTGCTCTTCAAGGGTAAATATATCAAAACACCTGCCAGTTCATCACATCCAACATTGTGCTCACGAGTTGCAGCATGGTGCTAGCTTGTAAAATTTTCAGTTATCCAAAGGTAATTCTATCTAACAATCGGCAAGAAAACACAGCAGTAGAATAGAATCCTTTAAGATCAGGCGCAGTGTTACATATCTATTATTTTTATATCTATGCCTCTGAAAATGAATCCCGCATGGAAGGGCTGAAAACAATCAACATGATGAAATGACTTACCCAGCAAATGCAAGCATATCCATCTCGAAACGAAGATGTATTGCCATGAAGTGACCTTGGGAACGGAGCCTATTGACTATTGAGTTACTTAATTCCATTATGTGTGGCTTAAATCTCAGGGCATGATAATTTACTCTGCACCTCAACCGCTGGTATTCAGGATTGTCAATTTCTTCAGCCAGACGATGTGAAAAGGGAGTGAGATAGATTGCACCATGCTCCTTCATCTTTTCCAAAGCAACTGTTGTATACCAACTGATAGGGGCATCTCTTGGAGGGCGCAACTGCACAACCAAAAGAGTTAGGGACTCCAAATATTTTGAGGATATGAAATGTTTGTTTTTTTTTTTTTCCAAACTATGATCTGTACATCCAAAGTCTACCTGATGACCTTTTAATTTCTTGGTTTTCCCATTTATGTGAACCTCAGGAATGCTTTCCACAATGTGGGCATCATACCTCAGAGTCTTGATAAAATGATCCACATCATAGATACCCCGAAATCCACTGCATAAATAGAACAAAAGTCATGATTGTATTTCATCTCATTAGACATGCAACAAATATCGGGTCCGTTATCCCGATCATGATTTTCCTACCCCTAGGTGAAAAGGTCCTTCCCTTCTGGGCTGATTGTGGGCGATGAGGGATTCGAATCCTCAACACCATGATCTGTAGCCACATGCTCTAACCACTGGATCTACTCTCAAGAGTATCATCCAAAAAAGGAGTCTTTCCTCTCTCCAATCATTTCATTTTAGGTTAAGAAAATGTGAAAGTGCCTTTCTTTCTATAAGAACAGTGTGTTCGGAGATGTGAAGTGGGAGAGAAGGGATGTCATAATTGGAGTTAAGAATAAAAAGACTTTTTCATTTTTTGATTACTTTTTCATATAGAAAAAGTAATAAGAATGAGAGATGTTAAACTTTTTATCATCTTGGCTTCGAGCTATGTTTCCGTAGGACCTCTCCTACAATATCATCATTGCAGTAGAGCTTAACCACCAAGTTCCAAATAGATTGGTATGGTTCCTCAAAACTTAGGACACTAGAATATCAAACCGCAAACTAAGAATGGCATGAGAGAAAAGCATATTGGCTAGTGATTGTGAGGCGCTTGATTAGACATTTTGATGCATCCCAACTATAAAACAATCAAGAGAAATTGCATGCATCCACAAGAGAGTGTATAGAAGTCAATAAAGCCAACAGCCTTCTATAATGAAATGATATGTCATCTTGAAACGAGAATATATACAACATCAAGCCAATATAGCCAACAAAAAGAAATGTGAAACATTGCAGGAAATCATAAAGAATGCTAATTGTAAAACATTACTTAATAGGTAGTCCTCAATAAAAAATAAAAAATAAAAAAAATAATAAGCTTTTAGACTACAAGTACCATGATACACAGTCGAAGGATGGAAAAATGGAAGCTTTTCTCTTTTTTTGGTGGAGGTGAGGGAGTAAAGTACTGCACCGAGATTGCTGGGTGCACTCTCCTTTCCAAGTTTAATTCCAATTCTGATACCACAAAAACAAAAGGATATCCATCCCCCTACCCTCCAAACCAAAGAGAACAAAATACAGAAAAACTGGGGTATGGGTTTATGATGTCCTCTGAAGTCACCAGCATAAACCTGCTTATTGAATCGGAAAAAAACCATCAAGGCTCTTCCTAAATTAAACACAATGGCAAGAGTCCAAGCAGGCGATGCACAGATAAGGTGAAAAGCATCTGGAAAATTCAGAAAGCTCAAAAGCAAAAGGAAAAAGAAGAGTTCAACAGAAGAGTATAGCAGCTAAACAAGCCACATAAATAACAGAACTTCATGTATACCTGTCATCGTGCCAGAAGGAATTTGCATCCAGCTCAGGCAACACAAGAGTCGCATTCATAATTCGTGCAGCAAGAACAGCATTGCATATCTATAAAATCACAAGGAATCAATTAATCAGACAATGACACTGGAAATGCAGCTCCATTATATAATATCATAACAAACAGCTAAGTGTTTAATGAATATGTGCCAATAAATATGTAATCAGCAAAGGACATTATGTCACTCATAAAATTCTTAATAGAGCAGCTTGATACAAAAGTAAAAGGTAAAATTCAAGAAAATAAGCTAATAAGTGTTATCCTGTAAGTTTTCAACTGCAAAGGAAAAATATGCAGTGAAGATCAGTTTGATTGGAAGTATATTCCCAAATTTGAGGGTGAGTGATGTAGAGATGGAGAATAACAGGGGAGGGAAAGAAGAAAATTGATTCAAAGAAGATAGAGTCAAAGTAGAAGAAAGGTGGAGAAGCAGAGACGGATGAGAGGGGGAGAGAACAAGTCTATGCAATGGCTGTCAATGTCATCCATCAATAATTCAATGCTTAACAATATTTACGTAAGTTTTTAAATAGAAAATATATGGGAAAAAATAAGGAAATTTATAATAAGCAAACTTAAACAATAAGAAAACCCTAATGATAAAATAAGAAAACCTTATAAAATAACCATAAATAACATCCAAATAAGAAAACTCTAAAATTAATAAAGTTCATGTCCACATCAGTCAGCCTTAAAGCAATAATAAGGTTGATCCATTTTAACTTAGAGGACAAGGGTTCTAACAATAAATCCTATAAACACCGTCTTTACAATATAGGGAATATAGCAGTAGGGTTGGACATATCTGACCCTCCCCAAGCTCCATAAAGGGGAATCTTCGTCTATTGGGTCATCAGTAGATTGCTGAAGTACCTCATTTAAGTTGGCCTAAAACTTTATGGGCATGTGCAACTATGTCTGCATTTGTTTCTTCAGTAGAAGAGAAAAGTCAATTTCATTGTAGAGCAGTATGCAACCACATCCTCATTCAATAACTATGAAGCTAAGTCTCACTACTTCTGCCCAAAAGAAAAGTCACTCTCATTTACTACTGTAGCTTCTTGTCCTTCATAAGCAATGTAAGTGATTGAATCTGTTAAATTTTTGTAAGCATTGCATCAATCATGAGTGTAAAGGGGGTGGAGGGGGGGAGGCTGATACACAATTATTTGACTTGAAAGTGAACCAAGGATCCCTGATGAAGGGCACTTTTCTTATTTATTTGTTCCTTTGAGATTGTGAGACAAGGAAATGGAGTGGATTAACTTACAAGTTCAATCTCACATTAAGTCTGTATGTTTTGGAACTTCTCTTGATGCCAGTAATAGTAAAAACATATTTATTTTCCCATTGGACAGGAGAGAGGAGGCAGCACTTCAATAATTAGAACTTCCTCTAAGTCATTTTTCTCCACTCTGTAAAGCTATGTGAGGCTGCTTTAGGCCAGTTTACTGCCAGAAGCATCTCCTTCAAAAGTCTGCAACCTTAATATAGAGATCTCTAATGATAAGGATGGTACGCAGGGGGAAATAGAACAAAAATCAATCTTACCACAAGTTGGTGCTCATATATCACATATAGGCCATGTACAGATATTGGGAGATACCAATACTAGTATTTTCCAATACAAAATGATTAGTGCAATATGTCCCTGTATCAGAGACATATTGTCATGTATCAGCCAGCATAAAAGATAAAATATATTTCCTCTCTCAATGACAATCAAGTTTCCTCCAGAGTGAGTTGAAATGTGCATCTTTCTTCAAATGAAACTCTCCTCATTTGGTGAATTGCACAATGACAAACATATTTTACCCTCCAAAAGAAAAGATTAAATTTTGCTACGGATCTAATATTAAAATCATTCAAGGGCGCATTTTTCTATGAAGAACGAACGGAAAAATTTCTGTTTTAGATTCATCTCTCTTTTTTGGAATGATTTAGCTTGAATCTAGTATTAACTTCATTTTGTTACTTATACCATTTGGTCACTTGCTGGCAACAATTTGTTATTAAGGAATTGATTCCATTGAATATCATTAACAAAAACACTTGAAATATACAAATACATGATAAAAGAGGTTATATTTTAGTATATAACTCAATTTTTTATGTAGTAGCAGGGGAAATTTTCGCAACCCTGAAATCTGAAACTGATGTATCACTAGATATAGACAATACTAATATGGCTGCAATTAATATCAACAAAGAGCACTGCCTACGAAATTAAGGACAAACGTCTTGGGTGCTATTCTACACAATGCATCACAAAAATATCTGAGACTGCTTAAATATAACAAACTTGATTTACTACTAAGACTGCAAGCGTCAAACTGAAACTGAGGTCTGAGGTTGAGTTTCATTCAAGGATTGACCACAGATAAGAAATCAAAGAACAATAAACAAAAGAAAAATGTATAATTCATGAAAGAGATGAATTTTTCCTAGATCATTCAACGGTGAACAAAAAAGTAAACTCCAATTGACAAAAGTTTAGAACCTACCACTATGCGGAAGCATAAAATACTCGAAAACTCACTATACACAAAGATTGTTGAAATCTAGATGCAGTACAAATAAATCAATTATTCAACAAGATACTCATCACTAATAGAAGTAATAGATGCAGTGTAAAAAATAATTTAACACACATTGATGACAAATGAAAACCTCAAAAATCAAACAGTTTTGAGTAAAACCTTCCAAACTTCTCCATCAAAAAAAAAATCAACTATAAAAAGGTCAATTTACAACCTAAGTGGTACAGACATACTAAATATTAGCCAACTTATGCCTTGTATGTAACTTTTACTGAAGAATTCTTTAGATTTGCTTTTAGTAGTGGCATCGGTCTCCTTCGGATCTTCTAGTAGACTAAGTTTCACTACCAGTAAATCTCTAAAAACAAGTAGAAAACCAGTGTCCACTCTATTGACAGAACTCTGAAAGCTCTTAGGATGGAGCAAGTATTAAAAGGGGTTATAGAGTTTTAAGAATGAGAAAACAAGGCAGATCAATCTCTCAAAGATATGTAATTCTCTCCTTTAAGCATGACATCAAGTGTGATCTGCTGTTTTCCACACGAGAGCATCCTTCAGACGTACATGATGCAAAAATTTGCTATAATCAACACTTGAGCGGTCTTCATTGGTGCTTCAAGCGCGAGCAATGCAAATTTTGGTTGCAATCCACGCTTGTGTTGCTTACATGTATGAATCAGGTGTGCTCTAGACCAATTGAGGAAATTGTCAACTATAAAATCTCTAAGAATATTGACCTTTGATAATTTCATGACAAAATACAATTAGCAACTAAAAACAAAAGAATCATAGGTTCAGATGCCACCGAGATAAAACCTGTGTATATTAAAATCTACTCCTATAACACGAGATAGACAACTAGACATTTAGTATAAGAATGCTCATAGATGCTCCACCTATTTTTCCTGTTCATTATGGTTAGTTCGAACAACAAACATTGTGTCGCAAAGTGTATATCAGATGATTTGACGGTTGGATATAGCATGACAACGACATAGTATAGTGGATAAGTTTTGATGCGTCATCGGATCCGAATTATTGTACAAATTAAGAATTCAAGAACCAGTTCACCTTATCCGATCAATTTGAAGTTTGTCCGGTCTCCGTACGTTTCGAATCTGGGTCCAGTGCAACACAATAAATAAAAGGTCAAATGATTGACAGAACTCGCTCCCCGATTTATCATCCGACGCTCAAGTCAATCGTCTTTCCTTATTGAAAGAGAAAAATGATGATACAAAGTAAGAGTGCTAATGCTAATGTGAAATGTCTTAGAGAGGTGCGCTTGATGGAAAGCGTCATAAGGAGAGAGAAAAAATGCACTTAAAGTAAAATGTCTATAATTGTCAGGTGCTGATTTTTGAAATTTTGTCAGAGGAATATTTTTATTTGGCTTATCTCTTTTTCTTATCCGTCCTCCTTCCCTCCTAGGTAGGAAGGATATATATAATTAAGGGGCAGTTGATCACTCTTGCCAACTGCCCACGGAACCGCCTAGATAGATAAGAGGATGTCATTCGGCTGATGGTTCTTGACCGATAATCGAATCCATTGAGCTGTCTAGATAAGAGAATAAAGTTGTTCATTCCGGTCGATTAGAGTTAGTGCCTTCAACGTACGGGAAGCGGGCTGCTTTGATAAGGCCGATACGCTCATCTATCCACTTTGGGCTATATGGGTCAACTGGGACATTATTTAATTATGGGCCGAATCCTTAACGGACCTTCCTTTTGGGTCGGTGACAACTATTCCCATCAAATCTAAATACACAATATGATCGCAAAAGCAAACGTATTAAGTATAGTTACTAAAGAGTAGGGAAACTCAAGTACACGTTTTTACTATTACTAATTAAACAACCAAAACCAAAAGTCCAATAATGGTCTACTTTAAACAAACCCAAAAATCAACCTACCCTACTACTAACACTGCCCCCTTTTTGTCATAGAAACAAAGGGACAAATGGCTGCTCATCATCATCAAAATGCTTAAAGTCCAACTATTGATCTTGTAATGCTTGCATCTTGGAAAAGAGAAGATCAAAATTCCCTCTAATGTAGGCAACATGCTCCTCCTGATGACCCTCCAGGCAAGTAATATGAGTAGAGTTGTAAGAGATCAAGAAATTACTAGTCTCAAGTTGATCAAACATCTTAGAAAGCTTATCCATAATAATAAAGGAAGGCCAGGAGTGGACAGATGGGGAGATGGGGGATCAGTCGACGTAGGGTCATCTAAGGGGTCGGGCTAATCTAAAGAGCAGTGATGAGAATGAGCTAGACTTTGCTCTAAGGTGATTTTGGTCAATGAGTTTCTCAAGAGAAACTCGGGACAAATCTAGAAAGGCAACATTAAGTCCTAAAATAAGACATTAGATAAAACAACCATGCCTTGGCCTCAAATGTAGAAATTATATTAGAATATATGTGAGATGGAAGATCAATGGTATCACCCATTAAGAGAGCATATCAGAACTTCTTGTTGAGAGGTAGAGATGCAAAATGTGTAACCGAAAATATGATGGTCAACATAATCCAACACACCACAAAACGCCTGGGAGTAAGAAGCCTGGTTTTAAAGGACTTTCCAGTCCACTGAATTGGAGCACCATGAAGATATGATGCAATTTGAAGGAAGGGGAGACCGGTGCGGGTAGAGTGAGAATAAACAATCTGATGCACAATCGGGATATTGAGAACACTAGATACACCGGCCAGAGTAATGCGAATAGTGCGGCCCCAAATGTATGTCAAGAACAAATGTTCAGACCAGCCAACGTTATGGATGTTTGTGAAAGATTCTCGCACTAATAAGAGTGAGGGGCAATAAGATTAGTCAAAATCGGCTCCTAGTACTGAGAGGTAAACAGAAAGAATCGAGACATCGATAGAGGGAAGATTCACCTCTCTTTCAAGCATGAGTTGGCAATAACTCATGCACTTTAGAACAAATCCTCGGTAGAGGAATCAATAAACCAAGAGGCATCATGTGCAGGACCCATGCGAATTTCTTGGCAGCCTGTTTCAGGGTGCTAGCCATCTAAAAAGCAAGAACACAACAAAGAATCAACAAATATATCTCAACCAACAACCATAACCATGCAACAACACTCGATCACGCAAGCAAAGCATGTGATGAAAAATCTCAATAATCAAATCAAGGGAACACCAAATAAAGAGAACCCTTAACACTTAGCCAACACCCACGGAGGAACCTTATTCTTAACACCAAATTGCACACGAAGGACCCTAAATCTTAGCTCAAATAAAAATGGGGAACACAACCCTACCCAAATCAACAACAAATCCACATTTAAATCAACACCAACAATCAAAACAACACTCAAACCTCATGAAAGCACTAAGAACAACGAGAAATCGTACAGAAAATAAATGAAAGAAAGAGCATATTTGACTGGATGGAAAGAAAGGTCATATTTGAAATAAAGCACTGCTCCTAACAGTATATTTGATTGGATAGAATAAAAATTCTATTCCTTATTCTTAGTGGAATTATTATTCCAAGTGGAATTACTATTTCACTGTTTGGCTGTCCTAGTGGTAAGAATAATAATTTCAAAATGAAATGTTATTCCTTCAAAAAAAGAAATAAAAAATACTAACTCTCCATGGTATTTTTTTACTTCTAATTATCAAAGAATAACTATTCTAAGATATTTTTCCTATTTACCCTTATTCTAAACTAAACCTGATTAAAATTGGATTCAACTCAAACACGGGCCAGATTTAGAAAAAAAATTATGACCACTAAATCAGATCAAACCGGAAATATTCATAATCTAAATTGGGCCAATTCAAGCCGAACATAGATATTTTTTATTCCTAAGTATTTTTCCTAAAAAATTCATAGTCGCATAAAAAATAACTTGAAATATAACATATTTTTAAAAATTACAATAATTAGACTAAAATACTACCTTTAAATGAAGAATCTTAACATAAAAATTATTAATTACATGAAGATATACTTAAGTATATATTTAAATAAAGAATCTTTACATAAAAAGTATTGATTATAAAATAATATAATATATTAAAATGATTTTTTAAGCTTGATATTTATTTAAAATAAAAATATATATATTTACAAAAAAGATTCATAATTTAGGTCGGGTCAACACAAATCGATTACTTTCACTCGTGATCGTACCTTACCCAAAAAATAATTGGGCTTAATTTTTTGATTGTATCTACCTGTAATACTAATATACTATGACCAAATCCTATAAAATATTGAATCAATAAGACTAGACAGAACAGTAATTCAATTTCAATCATGTTTACCCAAATCTTCTAGTATATGTTAAAATATTCTTAACTTATCCCATTTTCATCACAAAAAACATCAAAGCAAGAATTCTATCACTTCTAATTCTAGAAATAGTGCAATTCTCCTCATTTTTAAGTCTACTAAATAGAACTAGGGTCACTTCAAAAGTGTCAGATTTTTCTCTCAACAATTCTATTCACAAAATTCCAGTAAAATCATTTACAGCCACTGAAATATAACATTTTCGTCACAAACTGTTGGTCCTAGAAGTCACATTAAGTCCATACACAGAAGTTTAAGATGTCTTTCTGTAGTGATTTCAGTTGTTGTTTTATGAGTTACTTTGATTTACTTGTCAAATTGGTAAAGACCACACATAATGTTTTCACTTTCATCAATTTTAGGAAGCCTAGTAACAATTTCATTCTTAGAGATTCTCAACAAGTTCTTATGAGTAACATGACCAAGTTATTGATGCTAGAGTTCAAACTCTTGCACTATGACATTCTTAGTTATATTTAAGGATCACTCCATAATATTTTTCTAGAGTATTTTCCCCTTCTACAATTATCTCATTATTTTGATTCATCATAGTGCATTGGTTTCTAGCAAATTTGACTTCCAGTTTATTATTGCAAATTTGACTAATGCTTAGCAATTTGGATTTAAGACCTTCTACAATCAACAAATCTTACAGAGAGGGTAGGTTCAAAACTTCTCTGAGGAAAGGGCACTTTGTAGCATTGCCAAAGGTTATAACACCAGCACTACATTCTTATAGAGTAGAAAACATGGCGCTATTCCCACACAAGTCAAGAGCATTCAATATCAAAATACCACATTAAGGAGTTTTTTGCTTTAAGAGCAATATGAGCGACATTACACATTTATTTATCTTTCCTCTTCCACACTTTTTTATTTGAGTGAATTCTTCCAATTAATTTTGACACAATATTGTTCAAATGCTTCACTTAAATGACAAGATTTGACACTTGCGTGGAATTATCAACAAGGTTCGAGGACAAGTTTGGAACAATTAGGTTTAATGTGGCCGCTTTGATCACATTGATGGCATATGGGGGTGGTTCCAAATATCACATTTTAGAGTTGTAATGCATAAGCGCTCCTTAAAGCATGCCTCAGGGGTGCACAATGCAAACATCTGCTGTAATCCACGTTCATGCAGTTTTCATGTGTGATTAAAGCGTGCTTTAGACCGGTTGTGGAAATTGCCAACTATAAAATCCTGTAGAAATTGCCAACTATAAAATTCCTAACAAAAGATATAGAAGAAAACTATTGAGGGTCCAAAGAATGCTAAAAAATGAAGGACAAACATCTTGGGTCTTACTTCTTCACAAGGCATCACAAAAAGATCTTAAGACTACCGAAATAGAACAAACTTGGTTTACTATTAAGACTGCAAGCATCAAAGTGACACTGAGGTCTATGAAATTGAGTCAAGGATTGACCACTGTAAGAAATCAAAGAACAATAAACAAAAGGAAGCATTTTCATAGATCATTCAAAGGTATGAAAGAAAATAATTAAGGGTCCAATGAATGCTAAAACTTGTAGCAAAATTAAGACACCAACCGAACTCCTTTGCTGATTTAGTCCACCATTGCAACGAACACGCAGATACCCATTATTTTGGCTCAGGGGAGCTGTAGAAATTGGAGAGGAAAAAGAAAGAAGAAGAAGTGAGATGAAACTAAGTGTTAAATTTGAATTTTACATGATCAATCCCAAAAGAAATATAAAAAGATACATGAAAAGGAAAAAGAAACTAACGAGGCCAATCATATCGAGGAGCAGAGGATGGCCTCCAACCATCAGATGGAGCTGTTCCCCAAAGCTCTTCCAAACTCATCTGATAAATGCAGAAAAAAAATGCTATATTCAGATATTGTATTGCTCAGAATAAAACTGACAACAAGTCAACCATCATTCCGAACTAGAAGAATAGATAATAAGAGCAAGTGGTCTCAGGCAACCATGTCTCAGTTCTTTGATCAACAAAAACAATCTGGGTAAATAGAAAAGGATTATTAGAGACATTATTCCATATTATTCCCGAAACAATTTTCCGAAACAATCAGGGTTGCTGCGCTAGCAACTAATCATAATTGTGGACAGACTGATAAGGATAGAGGCCATTCATTAAACACTGTTATTTGGTTGTTTCAACCCAAGTAGCTTATGCTAGGAGACCTCTTTACTTCTCCTGACTGCAGACAACAACTAAGTTGCGTTGAAGTGATGATGTAATCACTAAGTTCACCAAAGAAGAAGTTGCAGACTCTGGCTGTTAAGGAAGCCCTTGTTGCATCTGTCTACCCCGTGTGGATTGAAAGAGACACGAGGATATTTCCCTACATCCCAGCTAATTAAAACCATCGGAATTGAGGTCCTGATTCGAACATTCTACCCTCAGAACTTAACAGTATCGGGTAGGTGTTGGGTCATTGGATTGTAGTTGTCTAAGAATAGTTGCACATTATTGCCCATTGGTTGATCATTATACTAATGGACTTTAGCACCCCAGTGTGCCTGGACATGTCAAACAATGTTTGCACCTTTATGGGAAGGATATATAGCAGGTAAAAAGTGTAGTTCTGCGAAATGCATTGTGTTTGATAGGCTTTGTGTAGTCTGCCCAATAATGCATCCACACAAAACACCAAATATTTTGATTCCGATAATTCACACCCACCTTCAATTTCACTTACTTAGGACAATATAAACACAATAAGCCCAGCAAAAGAGATGGGAAAAAAAACCCCACCTAAATTATGTTCCAAAAAAAAAAAAAAGAACATATCACTTGGAACTGACCTCCTCTCTAGTAGGGGCCGATCTGATGGTAGTTCTAGAGGACAACAAGGAAAGAGTGCAAATCACAAAAACAATTGCCGCAATCGATAGCTTCCCCACGATCCCTTTCATTCCTGCACCCATTTGCTTGAGCTGCCGCCTTCTCAGAGGCATATCTCCTAGTCTGAAACAAGGCGGCGGTTTTTCCAGAATAAATTTTTTCAGTCCAGCTAAAAAGGAAGTGGGATCTGTTCTATCTACCCAAAGAGAGAGAGAGAGAGAGCGAGAGAGGGAGAGAGAGATCTTATGTATTTGATCCATTAACTCTTTTTTACCTTCTCATATTTTTCATTACTTTCGGCTGGTGGACAAAAAACAACGCTCGCTTGTGATTTGATACGAAGTTTGCAATTAATAGCCGACGAAAAGTACGAACTTTGGTGCGAAATTAATTTTCTTTGCGTATTGCATTAGATTGCTGGTGGTTGTTAATGGCGGAGGCATTTGGGAAATCGGGTTGTGTGCTGGGAATGTCGGTCCTCAAGGAACTTGCCATACAGTAGCACCTTCTGAACGAGGTTCGACCCGAACCCTCTATCCAGCAAAAATATATATAACCCCTGGTGGGATCACGTACGTCGTCATTTGGACCATGCTTGGCTAGGATTAATACAATTTCTTTTCTGTAGAAGACCAATAAAATTAGAAATATTTGCTTCATGTAGTCTTCATTCCAAATGTTAAAAGAGAACATTTGATGTAAATAACAAGCTTTAAATATTTCCTTTTTTATATCAATTTTTTTTTCTTGAATTATTGTGGGTTAAAACACAATTATGTATTTACATATATAATAAAAACAAAACGTTAATATATCCTCACCATCGCCACCCAAAAATGTGTTAGATATCCTCTTATCTCAGGCAACACCACAATCTGCACTATCATAACCACCACTCATGCCTCTTGCCCCACTTTCTGGTACCAGCCTCCTCAATTCCTGATCCCAGTCTCTCTCTTTCCATAGTGTTTTTAAAAAATTAAAACCTTATTGTAGAACATTAAAGTCATATTTATTTTTGAAGAATTTAATTTACACAAGTAGTTTCAACCAACTTTTACAGTCTAATAAGAGGATAGTGAGTTCAATAGACTAACCAAGAATATTAAAGTCCGTCTAACTGTCTCATCCTCATAATCCTACCTAAACACAGAGATGTCTTACGAGTGAGTGCATCAACCGAGACCAACATTATAAAATGGATGGGTGAAGAATTAAAAACAAGCAACCAAGATGCATTTATGTTATCCAAAAGTTCTATTGCATGTAACTCCTATATCAGGGTAGCGTACCGCTCCGATGGTCCAGCCCGGTAGCCCACTTCAAATGTCTTGAAACTGCCCATCCAGGACAGCAAAGAGCAGGACCCCGTGGGAAATTGCCACCTGAAGTACCAACGGTAGCCTTCAATATGTATAGAGTACCAATGAGTGAAGAACTAATTTCACACCCGTACAAAATATTTATAATTTCTTCCTTGTCCAACATGCACAACCTTTTTTGTCAGACTGGGACAATATAAACATGGCTTCATATAAGCAGATGCAACCACATTTAACTTTTTTCCGGGTCCACTGGGGGTTGAGTATTTCTCTCATCTTTTGAAATACTCCGTAATGAAATGTATAAATTACAAACTCAAAATAAAAATATAATATCCCAAATCTCCGTATAAATTATTTTAATATTAATTATAGTTTTGAATTAATTAGATATATTTAGAATAATTAATTAAATGTTATAAAATTTTAAAAGACATTCAGATCAATAAGGCTGCTGCTAAAAGCGTGCCCAAAGAGGCGCTTGAGTGTTAATTCTAATGGAATTGCATCCGAAGCACTCTTATATTGGTGCCTGAGCACAAGTTGGATAATAAAATGAGAAAAAAAAAAGATAAAAAGGGAAAAGGGGTTGGAGTGTGCAGCAGAAGCCGCAGGCCATCCAAAGAGAAGGAAATAAAAGGAAAAAAATGGAGGGGGGAGAGAAGGGAAAAGAGAGCAGTGCACAAGAAGGAGAAAGGGAAAGAGATGAATGAGAAGGAAAGAGAAAGAAAAAGGAGGAGGAAGAAGGAAGGGGACACAAGAAAGAAGGAGAATGAGAGAGGGAGAAGCACAAAGGGAGTGTGCAAAGAGAGAGAGGAAGGCAGAGGCGTGAGAGGAGTACATGGTAGGAGAGATGAGTCGTTTAGATATTTCAGAATATCTTTTTATCGATTTATTTGGTATAAAGTCAAGATAAATATTCTCTAATCCTATCATTTATCTTATTTTATGTCTGATAATATTTATTCTCAAGTTAGATATTTTGCCAACATGTGTATTATTTTTATATACTTTGTCTATTTATTCTGAACATACATGTATAATTTATCAGTCGATTTAGACGCTTTGTTCAAATTTTATGATTTTTAGAGGGTTTTACTATTTTATAAAAGTCTGAAAAATATCCGAAATTATATATTTTTATATCAATATATCTGTATGGACATGAACATAAAATTTCGCATGGGCAGTGCATTATCACATGAATGTGTTGAGGTTGTGATCATTACTTTT
>JAOVVI020003037.1:0-19820 GCA_028571085.2 Nepenthes alata | reverse complement strand
TGAATATATGAATTTTAATTTATAGAATTTATGAGTTGAATTCAATGAGGTTTAAATTACATAAAATCTATGATATCATATTATTATTTGGATTAAAATATACAAGTCGTTCATGTTAATATCCGGATCCAGAAAATTTCTATCTTTCTTTTGAGGCTTAGACTTAGGAGATCCCACCTATTATTGACGAGATTGATATTCAATGAAATCTTTTTGTTTTCCTTATATGCAGATCAAGAAAAACTTATTTTTATTATTGCTTTCAAGCCATAGATACAATGAGTTGTAGAGTCTCAAATAGAGTTATTACTGAGTTTTATATTGATCATATTGCTTTTGTCTATCTTAATATTATCTATTTAAGATGATTATGAATTATTATCATTTTTTGATTACTAGACACTATCTTCACTATAAGTAATACATGTTCAGGTACATTATAGTTCATTAAATTATTAATTGAGATTCTTTGTTGGTTCAAGATCATGGTTGCTTTTCAACAAACTTAAGCAAATTATAACAGTTGGAATATATTATAATCCTCCTAAATGAGAAGCTTTTTCATCCTTTAATAGTTGTAATCATTTTAAAAATGATGAATGTGATAGTTAATATAATACTTAATGTATTGTGTTAATCTCAAGATTTTATATTATAAAAATAAATTTAAACATTAGGAGGATCACGAAGCTTCCTATGTAGTAGGGCCAAAACAAACCTGCAATGGTTACGTACATGCATATCTACACAATATATAAAAATTATCAATTGTAAAATTTTATCAATATATAGTGATCTTAAGAAGATCAAATACATGTAACTTTTACTTTTATAATGTTGACAGTTTAATAATTTAAAATTATAATATTTATGTTAAAATAAAAGTAATATTATTGATAAACCAGCATTCTTCGATCTATGAATATATTGGCTACCAACCAACTCACAAGATGGATGGACATTAAAGGGGTACGGTTGCTTTTATTTTCATAGAATATAGGGAAGAGAAAAACTATAGAAAATTTATAGATAGAAGCTTCATTTTATCTCTAGGAACACTCCAACCACTTTGTAAATTGAAAGACTTTATTTCATTGAAGAACTACTACAATCTTAAAAATACAAAAATTGAAATTCACATTTAGAAAACAGAAATTCACTTAGTTATATTTAAGGTTTTTTTGATTTCCTAGAAATAAATTTATATAATGGGGGGGGGGGGGGAAGCAAAGCTGAAATTGATGGCTTGAGGTAAGCAAAATGAATAAGCAAAGAGACAAGGGTTGAATTTTTGGTGGCATTTTCTGAACTGTCGGTGAAATACTCCAACTCAATCAACAATTTAACATAGCGAATATAAAACTTATTGTAATGGTTTCAATATTTAATTATATAATTAAATTTTTATAGTACTAAGACAAAATAAGTGCCGACTGATCAGCTAAATACATACAAACTCACTAGAATTATTTCAGAGCTAAAATTCAAAATTTCAGGCGGCCGGAAACTTGGACCACGAGATCCAAAGGCATAATGCACAGTTGCACCACCGCACACCCCCTCCTTAAACAACACTTCCATAACTAGTTTCCGGCAGGCGGTTTTCTGGCGAGGACGGGCAGTTTTCTGGCATATCGGAGGAGCCCATGGTGGTGCCTTGACTGTATAGATAACTCAATTGGTGGAAATAAGGACATGTTCTTGACCCAACTGACCTCTTCTTGTTGTCCTTGGTTTTTCTGAAGTACTTGTTGATGTTCTCCCATTTCTCTTTGCATCTCTTTGCACTTCGTCTAAATCCCAAATTCAACATCTCTTTTGAGATCCTCTCCCAGAGAGGACCCTTCGAGTTGCCTTCTCTGTCATCTCCATTCCTATGGAGGCTGCACTTTATGTTGATCAATGCTAGCACTTCATCTCTTGGCCATCGCTTCCCAATATCATCTCTTTCCCCATTTACTTTACTCAAGCTAGGGTTTTTCAGGGATTCACGGAGTGGAAATAAAGTGGGTGCAGATTGATTATCCTGGGTGCTCGTTGAATTAGGGTTTTGGGGTGCTTGATTTTTGTCATCAATGGATGATGAAGTGGGCAAATTTTGAATAGTACTAGGGTTTTGAGTTGAAGCGAGTGTTGAATTATTGATGGTTTTTTTACTCAAACTAGTTTCAGTTTTTTCTCCAAGGGATTGGCTTTGATCTTCGAAACTGGTGTTCGATGTGAACTTCTTCAAGAATTCGATGATTTTGGCTTGTCTGTCACCAGCTATGGCTTGCTCATGTGCCCGGAACTCCATCTCTTTCCTGATCCTCTCCATCTCTTGCTTCTTCCATGCCTCTTCTCTAGCAATCTTCTCTTCATCTCTCTTCACCATATCTTCAATAATCTTGCTGTGGAGCTCCTCTTGATGAGCCATCATCCTGTTGACAATGCTTTCGCAAAAACCCTTGAACAGTTCAAGTTTCTTACTGTTCCTTTTTCTCTTCCTCAAGCTTTCTGCAGTCTTTTCCATCATTTTCTCATGGCCGTCGACTGAGTGGCCTTGCTCTTCAACATTTTTATCAGCTCTCGATTCATCTTCTACTCTCTGTCCTACGTTGTCCTCTTCTTCATGCTGCACGCCGGAAGCTTGATTAGTGATCTTCTCATGAGAAAAGGACTGAGGATTTTGCTGCTGCTGCTGATGATGATGATCACCACGGTAGAGCTCCTCAAGCTCACCAAAAAGCCTGTAGTTCTTGGTGCAGTTGATGTTGTTCAAGTACCTACTCTCCTCTTCAAATTTCTCTTTGCAATTCTCAGCACTCCTTTTGAACCCAATGTCTCCCATTTTTCTGCTCGTCCCAAACAAATAAATAATCAAACGACCTATTATGCCTCATAAATGTCAATTCTTTACCAGAGTCTATTTATATAGAGTCTCCAACTGGAATTGTCTAAATCTGAAGAACAAATTAACTTTGAACAAAAAAAATATATTATTCTTCAGGTGAAATAGAAACCCAGATTCAAATCACGTCCATATAACAAGTACTGTCAAAATGACTGCGAAAATTTAAACTACACATCAGTAGATGAGTTTGAAGAATTGCACAAATGATAAGCATTACTGATACAAACCCACAAAAATTATTAATTACTTGTAATATTACTAACAAATTTATAGTTATCGTACCTTGAGACAAGCTCCCAGGTGAAATAAGGGAACCAATTCTCCATACTAGATCTGATCTTCAACAGTGCAAGAACTTCCTCATTCGACCACGGATCGATCGCTTCGGGCATCAGCCTTCCTCTCTCTAGCACCAAGCTTGTGGAGAGCAACCCACTCTCTTCTTTCTCCTCTTCATCTTTCTGGAGCAATGGCTGCATAAGGTGAGTTGCAGGGATCGATAGCTGGGGATGAGGAGTGAAAGAAACATCAAACGCTGGAAAAGTGGGAGAGCTGGAGCCATAGAGGGAGAAAGAGAGGGGAAGAGGAAGAGAATTTGTACTATTATCAACCCTCGAGGTTGCTAAGAAATGGTGGAACTGGTCCTGAACTCCATCAAACATGATTCTTTATTTCTCCGACTTTCTCCACTCCCTCCTCCTCCTCCTCCTCTTCTTCTTCTTCTTCTTCTTCTTCTTCTTCTTCTTTACCCACTTGCTGTAAATTGCAAATAAACTTGCTACGACCCAGACAAAAACAAAAGAAACAAAAAAGAAAAAAAAGGGAATAAAAAGACCCTTTTATCCTTCCTCTCCAAAACGGGCCCCTACCCTCCCTCTCATCCCTCTCATTCATCAATAAGTTTGTCTTGTACCATAGGAGAGGCATCACAAGTGGATACCGAAACTGAAGAAAGTGAGGGGCACTGCCCTTAGAAAGGGACAAAACTGAAGGCTTTTTGAAACGGGGAGTGTCCTACACACTCTGAGGAAGAAGGGCAATGAACGGATCGACTTCGAAGCTTAAAAATATTTTAGGCTTGCATGGTCCTTTAGAATCCTATGCATGCTGAAGATGGTGTAATTAAACGGCAAGGATGAGCATGGCACGTGAAGACATGCAGAGACTGGGACCAAATTATTTATTTCTGGTCGGATGAAGAAGGGCTCAACTTTATCATTTTTATTTCTGACGTTTGAGAATTTCATAACATTAATTTTGAAATTTTTTAAAAAACATAACATTATATTAGGATACGTTGAACTTATTTTATTTAAAGGCTAAAAAATTTCAAATTAAATAATATAACTTATTCCCAGCATATTCTGTTTTGCATGTTTCGATAAGAGCCGTCAGATTATTTATTTTCTGTGCTAAGAGTGCGATGATATCAGATCCCATGCATACGCAGAAGGAGAAGAAGAGCTAATGATATAAGCAAAGCAAATTAACTGACGTGAACATGAAGCTGCTCCTCTGGGCACCATTGAAATTAATAATTTAGAAGGATGAGGTTTGCTTTTCCAAGAAGTCAATGATGAACCCATTTTGAGAGGCTCAATCAATCTTTCAAAATAAATATTTTGAAAATAAAAATCTAAAACTGGAGGACAGAGGCGACCGGGGATGAAAAGAAGAAAAGAAAATGTTGTTTTAAAAACAGTGGTGCAGCGTCGCTCGGCGTTCAAGCGCACAGAGCAGTTGGCCAAAGACCTTGCGCCTTTCGTAATGCATGCAGGCGTTAATTGTTAAATAAGGATTGCAGATTTGAAATGGAGACGTAACGAAGATTTCACCCTCCTTCGGCTCGATTCTGCTCTGCGGTCTCTGCGTGCGAGAGAAAGAGTGAGAGAGAAAACTCTACAACATAGAGCTCTGTTTCTGGATCTGAATGGAAGCACTCTGTTTCCGAAGTTACTTACACTTACGGCTCTGTTTTACAGCTGATTTTCTCCTCGTCATCCGCTATTGCCGCACATCTTATACCTCGCGGCGAGGCGTTCTTCCGCGGTTTGACATTTCTCCTCCGGTGACAACTCGCTGCTTCTTCTAACGGGCTAACTCACCGCGGCTGGTTCGCTATGAGTTATTGTCGATTCATCCTCCATCGTCGTCGCTTCTTCACCGTCGCTGCCCGATTCCGACTGCCCGTTCCGGTTTCGTCTCTCTCATACATGCGAATAAGGCAACCCGTGTCGCGCTTTCCTAAATGTACGGGCTTTCCCGACTGGCCCAATTCAATTTCCGTCTCTGTACTGTCGTCCCATATTTTCTGTTCTTCCAGTCCGGCCCTCAGCCCACCAGCAGTGTACGGTCCGGTTCGGTTCTATCCGTACTCATTCGGACCGGTTTATTTTATTTTTATTTTTGTTTTTTTCCGGCTGCGTGACCGCTCACAAAGCAAATGACTTGAGAAATGGGCAATCCTAATTACTAGGATTTTCTCTTTTACTGTTAAAAAATGATAAATGGCATTAATAAATAATATGAGCTCTAGAGAGTAAATATACTTTATATAATTTTAACAAAAAAAATATGTAAATGTAAATATATGACTAATTAATGAATATAATCTCAGAATAAAATTAAAAAGAAAAATTAATATAAAAAATTTCAATTTTAGCAACCTTAATTACAACACATTTGATGTATAATTTAATTTCTCGATTTAGCATTTACATATGTGATTATAATTACACAAGCCAAATTATAAAATTAATCAATGCTTTTGTTTTGGTTGTAAAATTATTTAGATTTTTGGGGTTGATTTGATTTTGCCAACCAAAACTTTTTTACTTTATTTTAAGCCCTTGGCTATTTTTTTTACTATAGTTTTTTTAAATATTAAATTTATTTTTTTAAATGGTTGAAATATATTATTATAACAGGAAAATTAAAACTCCTCTTTGCAAAAAAATTTGTATTACTTCCATCGATAAAAAGGAAAGCAGCAAAGAAGGCAAGAGAGGGGGAGAATCCAAAGGGCAAAGTAAAAAATGTTCCCAAAGGTGTCGCCCTTGCGCTAGTCCACCACTCGTCAACAAAAAGAGCATCTCGGAGCCCTTTAGAGGACACCTTGCTTCTCTGTCCCCATTGTCGATGAAGCAAAGCTCGAAGCCTTTTCACAATGGCGTCTAAATATGCTCGTCAAATAGAGCACAAAACTCTCCTCAAATGGCGACCAACTCCTTTCTGCTGCTTGCAAGCCAAACATAGAACAGAGCTTTCCTAAAGCGATGCCCGATTCCTCTTTCCTAATGAAACGGGGCTCAAAGCTCTTGCGATAGCAGTGTCCAACAATTCCCCTTCACATCGGAATGAGTTTGTGCGTGGAACCCACAACGATGGTGCACGGACAATCTCACTAAATAGAGGATGAGGTCCTCTGAGCTTGTCGCTCAACTCCTCTATCTTATTCCTGGTGATACGGAGGCTCAATGCTCCTAAAATGGAGCCCAACGCTTCCCGAATCGAAACAGAGCTCAAAACCCTTTAATAATGGCAGTCGGCTCCTTCCCATGGCATTTGAGCAAAACAGAGTACATAAATCTTCCTTCAATGGTGCCTACCTCCTCCATCCTCGACTCCGGCGAGACAAAACACGGGGCTTTCAACAATGGTCCCTAGATGTCCTCACTGAACAGAGACTGGAGCCCCTTCAATGGTCCTCGATGAAGCTCCCTTTAAAGTGAGCCCAAAGCCTCTTTGCAAATCCGGATGAGAGGATACACTTCTCAAAGGACGCCCATCTGTCCTCCCTTAAGTTAGTTCGAAAGAGGGCACAAAGCCCTTCACCGAAGGTGCCTAGGGTTTCCCGAAGCCCTTGGTCAGACGCGGGATCGTCAAGCTCTCTAGGAGCGTCGCCTCACTCCCCTATCTTTGAATCGAGGAAACAAGAAGCCCTACGAGGCCTCCATTAATGGAACTCGGTGCCCCTAATCAGAACAGAGTACGGAGCCCCCCCAAAAATTACCGTCCAGCGTCTTCCTGTATTTGCGGCGCCCTGTTCACTTAATTCGTCTAGCCCTAAGAGACTGTATTTATCGATCAACTGGCGCAACCCAAGTGGACAAGGCCCAATGGGCTCCGTGCTTGTCCTGGCATATTTTGCTAAGCTTCTGAATATCACCAAGGCTGGTGGACACGCCATCTCGCTCCCAAGCGAACACATCTCCGAACCTCAGTCCTCCAAATACATCCTACTTATACTCCTCTCATCCCTACACTCCCGTCACATTTATATTTAAGCGTACATTATTCTATTTATTACGAAAGATTTATAACCCAAGTGTCAGAGTATTTTCGGTGGGATAATTTTTCACTATCTTTTAGTCTCTTGTTTGTAGTTTATAGTGTACAAATTATAGGTTAATAACGATGGAGACTGAACCCGATCTAGATTAACCTGCAGGAAAATATTAGAATATTCTCTAATCTGTACTATAATAAAAAATTTGGGATGTATCAATTATTATATTATTAAAAAAATAAAAGTAAAATAACATAATAAATATTTAATTTTTCTAAATATAATCTCAAATAAAATTTTTTAACAAAATAAAGAAGTTTAGGGCCGAATTAATAAGTAAAATATTGGGACTGTATTCTAAAATTTTTAAAAAATATATGTTTAAATTTGTCTATTTTTTATTTAAAATATTAAAGGAATAAAGTTTTTAATTTTTTAAATTTTGAAATTAAATTTCAAAAACTAAAAAATATCAAAAAATTAATTTTTATAAATTTTTACCTGCTACAATGTAAAGTTTTATATATATTTTTTGTTTTACTATAATTATAATATTTAAAAAATATATAATCATAAAATTATTATTTTATAATTTTATAAAATATAAATATATATATATTAAATAAATACGAATATTTTAATCCATTTTGTAACCAAATTTATTTATATAAATAATTTTTATTTGACTTAGTATTTTTATTATGAATTATAATTTACTTTAAAAATATAACTATTAATATAAAAAATGGGAACACAATATTCTAAAACCAATATTTAAGTTATTTGATAATGATAATATTTAGATTTTTATTTAATATTTTTATGACCTAACAAAATATTATATATTATTAATTCAATAAAAAATTAAACTTATTATATTGTAATAATTTAAATGATATTATTATTAAAAATAATAAATCATAGATATATATTTTGGCTTGTTGATAATAAATTACTAGGTGAGGTCATAAATAGTCATGTATTATTATACTTAAACTCAATTAAATAATTATACAATGATAAAATTTAATTTGAACTTGACTCAATGCTTTATTGAGCTTATGCCAAATGAATTGAATTTATTTTTCTATTAAAGTAATAATTAATAATTAAATAATAAATACATATATTATATATATATATATATAATATATAAGTATGTATCATTTCATATAAAATATTATAATTATAAATTAAATTTGATAGACAAATTGTTACTACATAGTACACAAATTTTTATATTTTTTGATGATTTTAAAGTTAATTACTATAAAATAAGTTTAATTAGTTAGTTTATTATAAATGAATATAATTAATAAATTTATCAAATAATTTATTTATTAATTAAAATTTTTAAATAATTATTAATAAATATTAAATATTTATATTTTTAATATAAATAAATAATTTTTTTAAAAAAATATAAAAATAGACAGATAATAAGGAAAAAAACTGAAATATATAAAATAAAAAACTATTTTTCTAACTACACAGTACCTTAATTTGGCTTTTCTTCCCGCTTCAACATATCCAAAGCCTAGAACGACATTCAAACGGTGTCGTTTTATGTTCAATGAGAGAGGGACGTCTTCCTGGATAGAAGAAATACCCAGTGCTCCGTTCCAAATCTCCACCAACGCCCTCTTCCAAAATTCGGATCACTCAAATCTCCCGATAAATCTCTCTCTCTCTTCTGCGTTTGTGGTTTCCGCCATGTCAGCCGAATCCACCTCTGGAATCCAAAGAAACCAAGTAAACCCTCTCTCTATCTCCTTTCCTATATCAAGCAAAGCTTGCAATTTCAACGTCTTCTCCGATTTATTTGGATAATATACAATCCGAAGTGATTTCTTGTAGGTTGATTTGCTCGACTTTGTAGACTGGAGTGAGGTTGAATGCCTCAATCAAAGCAGCAGTCACTCTCTCTTTAATGCCCTCAAGCAGGTTCTCTCTCCTCTTTTCTTTTCATTTCTTGATAGATGAGCTATTGAGATCCACATTTTTCATCAACTATTCTCACGAAAGCGTATAGGTGTCCAATATTAAATCAGACATAAGGGTTTAGAGAAGTTAACAGAACAATTTTAATCAGTGGAGAGTTTTCATGCTTTTATTTCCATTGGTAAAGGTAGAATTTTCTTACTTAGGTGGGTAAGGCGTTCAACTGTTATAATGTTGTATGATGTTGTCAATGAACTGAGAAGGGGCAATGAAATTGTTGATATATACGCTTTGGATTAGTCATTGATCAAGGAGAATGATTTACGTTTTCACTGAGATGTATCTGTTAGACTAGAAATTGATCTTCATGTTAAAATTTCGTCAATTGAAGATCGAGTGTGAAATTAAATTAATAATTGAAAACTAACCTCCCGCTATTGATGTTGACTGAAATCGCTCAAATTTCTGTAAATTTTTTAATTGTTTGGATTTTTTAAATTTTAATACTCATCAGTGATGGTGTATACTTAGGGTACATAAGGACCCAAAACAAAGTGCCACACATAGATAAATATTTTCCATCAAAATGTCTTTGGGGTGGTTACCATGCAATAGGGAAGTGGGTGAGATTGGTTACCCCAAAATTAGGGAAATATGGGTCACTACTAATTGATTTGATTTGATTTTATTTTATTTTGCTGAAAAGTCAATATTCTCCTACTTGATCTATGTTTCACTTAATATGATGACCAAAACTCATCTTTTCGCATTCTTAAGAAACAAATACATGAATTATGGTAATAGATATTATATAAATTAGTAGTATATTTCATGTATTATAATGTGTTATATTTCCTAAGATACTAACAAAATATGGTAACACTACTTAATGAATAAACCTTATATTTATTCTGAATCCAACTATTGATGATTTTCTCAAAATAATAAACTAATGTATATACAAAATTTTTGAGAAAATATCACAAATAAATAAAAATTTTATTATAAATATTATTATCTATATAATAAAATTTACATAATGAAACTAAATCCCATTCTAGCTAAATAATCATTGAATATTAATGGTGGTATGCCTTTCGTCAAAGGATTAGCGATCATCAACTCAGTACTAATGTGCTCAATGATCACTTTTTTTTTTAATGTGCTCCTTTATGGCTAAAAACTCTATATCGATGTAATTATTTTGACTACTACTTTTATTGTTTTTAGTTAAGAAAAAAGCAGTTGAATTATCGCAATATATCTTCAATGGCTTCAAGATAGAATCCACCACTCTAAGCCTAAATATGAAATTCCTCATTCATACACCATACTTTGTAGTCTTAAAATAAAAAAATGAATTTAACCTCTATAGTGGAAGTAATTGTTAAGGTTTGCTTTGCACTCTTCCAAGGTATATCTCAACTGCCAGATATAAATACATATTCAGATATTGATTTACGTAAATCAACACATCTAGCGAAGTTCGAATCAGAGTAACTCAATATTTCTAGATTGTCATTTTGTTTATACATAAGCATGTAGTTCTTAGTACATTAAAGATCTCACATTACTTTCTTATCAGCTCTCCAGTGATCTATACATAGATTGTTCTGATATCTATCAAATATTTTCTTTGCAAAAGCGATGTCAGGTCTCATACATACTTGAGTATATATCAAGCTTTTAATGGCGGAAGTATATGGAATGTTTTTTATTTGTTCCATTTTAAAATTATTTTTCAGGTATTAGTTTAAATTGAATCTATCATCCTTCACAATGAGTACAACACTTGGTGAATAATCTTTTATCCGAAATCGGTAAAAATTTATTGATATAGACCTCCTAAAACAAACCCAAAATACCTCGCAGTCTATCTCGATAAATTTTAATCTCAATGATATAAGTTGTATCACCTATATCTTTTATTTTAAATTTATCAGAAAAAAATTATTTCACTTCATACAATAAACTCCTATCATTTGATGCAAGTAGAATATCGTCCACGTATAAAATAAGGAAATAGATCTTATTCCTATTGACCTTCTGGTATATATATTGATCCGAAAGATTATCTTTAAAACTAAATGAAAAGATAATATCATCGAATTTTAAATACCACTGACGTTATGCTTTGTTTAATCTATATATGAACTTTTTAAGTTTGCATACTAAATGCTTACTATTATTAGAGGAGAATCATTCTAATTGTTTTATATAAACTTCCTCCTCTAGGTCATCATTTCGGAAAGTAATTTTCACATTTATTTGTTACAATTCAATATCAAATGGGCAACTGATATTAAAACTATACGAAGAAAATCTTTCTTAAATGCCAGAGAAAGTCTTCGTGTAATCAATTTATTTATTTTGAGTAAATCTTTTAATAACGAGTCTTCTTTTATATCTTTTAATTTGTCTTAAAGATTCGTTTACACTGTATGGCTTTTGCCTCTTCAGGTAACTCAAGAATGGCCTAAATTTCATTGCATATCAAGGAATTCATATCTTCCTTTACGATATTGTATCATAAATTTGATTCATTGCTATAAATAGCTTGTGAAAAGATTTCAAGATCATTTTTGGCTCTCATATTCTAGTCAAACTCTTGAAAAACTCTTGAAATTCTAGTCAAATTCCGAACGTTATGATCTACTAGAATGACATTAGCAGCTTGTGGAACCACATCTATTGGCTGTTCAACTCTAATTTGAACTTGAATAGTATTATGTACAACAATCAATCTATTACCTGAAGTAAAAGATTGAAAATCTTAATGATCATTATCCGAAACTATATTTTTAGATCGATTGCTGCTACTCATCAAATTATTCTTAAGAAATTTTACATTTCTTGAGTTCATAATTCTAGTGCTGTGAGATGGACAATAAAATCTATATCATTTAGACCGTTCAATATATCTAATAAAATACCACTAATGGTCCTTGGATTTAGCTTTTTTTCTTGTGGATTATAAAGTCTTACTTCAAACGGATATTCTCAAACGCGTATATGCTGTAAACTTGGTTTTTAACATTTCCATAACTCAAGGAATTTTTGGAATAGCCTTTATTGGAATACGGTATAATATATACACTATTGTTTTAAGAATTTCAGTCCACAATGATTTTGAAAGATTAGAATTGCCAAGTATACTCCACACCACGTCCAACAATATTATATTTCTTCTTTCTGTTATACTGTTTTGGTTTGGAGAACTAGGTATAGTACACAGGGCAACCATCCCATACCCTTGAAAAAACTTTACAAAGGGACTAAGTATTTGTCCATACTTAATATATCCATCATAATATTTTTCATCTCTATCTAATCTTATGATTTTAATTTATTTTTCATATTATTTCTTTACTTCTATTTTAAATATTTTAAAAATATCTAACGTTTTACTCTTATTATGAAACAAGTAGAGATACATATATTGTAAATAATCAATTAATAAAGGTGGTGAAATACTTTGAACCATGTGAGTTAATGCCTAGACTTCAAATATTCGTATGTATGATTTTTAATATATCCAATCCCCTCTTGGTATTTTCTTTGTCTTGGTCTACTTCTCTTTTATGCAGTCCATATAAGTTTTAAAATCAGTAAAATTTATAATATTAAGTACTCTATCATTTATCAAGTTTTTAATTCTTTACATTGTGATATATCCTAATCTCCAATGTCACAATATAAAGGAATATTCGTTCATAACACATTACTTAATACCAATGCCAACATTTACAGTATTATAAGAGATATTGTTTTATTAGTTTATATAATAAAGATCATCAGACAATCTACTATTCTCAATAATATCAGACTTATAAAATAAATTAAAGGATGAGTTTGAAAATGTAATGAAATATCAAAAAGGTACAAGTCTTAATATTGAAATCAAATTTTTAGAAAAATTTGGAATATAAAAAGTCTTTTCCAATTTCAAAACAAAACCACTACTTAAAATTGAATTGCATGTCCCGATTTCCTTTACATGTAAACGTATCTTATTTCCAGAGAAGATGCTTTGCTCATTTCCTACTGGGTTCTTTAGGTTTTGTAAACTCTACAAGAAATTTATAATATGGATTGTAAAATCAAAATCAATCCACCATGTGTTACAAGAAATATTAACCATATTAGATTCATAATAAACAAATGAATATGGATTACCTTTCTTCTTAATCCAATTCTAAAATTTGATGCAATTCTTCTTTATGTGTCTCTTTTTTTGTAAAAGAAGCACTCTGATTTCTTCTTAATATCTGATTATAGAGATATTTTACCTTTTTGCTTTTGATTAGTTTGAGCTTTATTCTTTTTTGTTTTACCATAAATGGATTTTTACATAATTTTATCACAAATCTTCCATCCTTTTTAACATATATGATCATAATTTTATCTATCGACTATTTATTTTTATGTGTGTTGTAAGAGATTTTGAAGGATCTATATTATAGTGAAGGTGTGTTCAGAATATAGTGCATAATGAAAAATTCAGATATATCCACCTCAAGATTTTTTAACTGAGCCGCTATATCTCTCATCTGCATGATGTGCACATGCACACCTGTAACACTAATGAGTCTCAAAGATGAAAATTTCATAATTACGGTGCTAGCTCGTGCTTTATCTGAATTTTCAAATTGCTCATCAATATACTTTAGTAAACCCCCCACACATTATTATACTTATTAATAGAATTACGAATACCAGCAGAATTTTTGGTCTTTGTGAATATTAAACTAAGACGATTAGATTGCTCTTATCGTTCATAAAGAGCAATATCAACTACTGTGCTAGCTTCGGTAAGAGTAAGTGGTTCGTCTCTCGGTATAGTATAATTGATTTCTAGTCACCCTAAATGAAGAAAAATTATCTCTTTTTAAACTTTATATTTATCACCTTTTAAATCAGGAATATCACATCTTATATAGGAAATATTTACAGATTACACAACTGTATAAATAAAATTAAATACTTAACATACAATAAATTGAAACTCATAAAAACGGAGCATATTTTATCAATATAAAACATACATTATGAATCAAATGATATAGAAATTACTTGTGAATCAAATTTTTAATTCAAGTTGATTCATGTAAAATTTTCATAATAAAACTATAAAATTATATTCAAATTCTTAATCCTTATGGGCAAATTGAGAAAAATAATTTGATATTTTATCCTATGCATGTGAGGCAGTGCAATGGCAGCATCCTGTCCACCATCCTTCATGCCGTGGGATCGAGTCCTCACGCTTGCCGCTGCGCCTCGAGTGTCCGGATGTTGCTGAAGTGGGTATTGCCAGCCTCAAGTTGATGGGTTTCAGATGTAAGGCCTAGATGCCCAAATGAGAAGTGGACAGGCACGAAAAGTGGCCCAAGCAAGGGCATGCCCAATTTTTTTTACGTGTGTATCGTAGCAGGGAACAAAACAACGTGGTTTTCTTCGTTTTCAACCTCCAGTCATGTCTATTTCGACCCATTTAACCTAACTTCAAAACGCAATGAAAATTACAGCATTTTCATTCCAAAATTGATGAGAAAATCACAAGATTGTTAAAAATGTAATTTCCTAATGGTTTCTAACATTAGTTTTCATCAAAACTTTTTAAAAATTTTGTAAAAATCGGGTATGTGGAAAAAAATGGCGGAACTGTTCAAGGCAGGGATTTACATGTCTCTGATATCAAATGTTAGACTAAAAATCGATCTTCCATGTTAAAATTTCGTCAATTGAAGATTGAATGTGGAATTGAATTAAGGATAAAAAACTAACCTCCCGCCATTGATGTTAACTGTAATTGCTCGAATTTCTATAAATTTTTCATTTGTTTAGATATTCTAAACCTTAATACTTCTCGGTGATGGTGTATATTTAGATTATTAGACTTAGAAATCCCAAACAAAACACTACACATATATAGACATTTTCTATCAGAATGTTTTTGGGGTGGTTACCATCCATGTGAGAAGTGGGTGAAAGTGGTTACTCCAAAACTAGGGAAACATGGGCCACTACTAATTGATTTTATTTTATTATTTTGGCTGAAAAATCAACAGTATCCGTTTTTAGCTTTGGTATGATGACATTTTTCCTAACTGTGTTGACGATAATATTAGTTTAATGTGTTACCAATCCTTTAAAGTGGGCTATTCCTTTCTCTGAGCTGTGTTTCGTGGGGTTTATGTTTGCTCTTGATTCTTAATAAACCAGGGTTACAGGGAAGATGATGGCTTGATTCTGGAAAGTGATGCAGATGAACAACTCTTGATTTACATACCCTTTACCCAAGTCATTAAACTGCATTCTATCATTGTCAAAGGACCCGAGGAGGAAGGTAACTGTATTTTGTCCCAAATCTGTGTACTTTCTCCTTCTACTTCGTTTGCATTTAGCTTTGTTGGCCTGGAATGTTTGTGCCATGAGTATCATTGTGGCATTTGCATAAATGCGCTGCTTAGGGGGTTAAAAGTGCATGTGAGATTCACATTTATTTTGTGGATTCAGCTAGTGACCCTTTTTCAGTACAAAAGGATTTAGAGAGTGAGTGATTGTTGCTCCTCCTAAGGTGTATTTTTCTGGCATGTGTGGTGTCTTAGGAAAGAAATTTAACATTAGGTAATCTACAGAAAAGAGGCTTCTCTCTGGTTGATCAATGTGCTTGTTGGGTACACAAGGTGAATATGGGCATCATTTGTTTCCTTAATTGTGATTTTTCCCCAAAAAAATTGATGCATGGAATCTTATGGGTTTCCTGTGGGTTTTAGCTAATTTCGTCTTAGATGAAATCTTAACTTTGAAATGGCTTTTCCATAAGAAGAAGCATTCTATGCTCCGTATCCCATTGGAATTTTTTGGTTTGTGTGGGCAGAAAGGAAGAAAATACTTTCAGGAATGGGGAATCTTGACTTTCGAATTTTATGTTTGGATGGACTCTTATTTTACTTTCTTGAATGACATTCTCATTTGCTCATTTTTTTTTCCCTTTTGCAGATCTTTTAGATGAAGTCTGTTGTTGACAGTCTAGCTAACATTAATGATCATTTTTCGCCATTAAAAAAATGATTTCCTGCCATCTTTCTCAGCTCAAGTAGCAAATTAATTTAAATTTGCTCACAAAATTTACCATAGAAAATTGCTTTCAATTATGCTAATATCAAAAACTTAATCCTACTGCTTGAGTTGGTTATACGCATCATCTTTTCCCTTCTATCTTCTTAGAGTTGGAACATGGTTAGTTATATGAATCATCTTTTCCCTCGTATCTTCTAAGAGTTGAAATGTTGTCAAATCCATCTTCATTGCGCAACTCCTGATTTTTCCAGGCATATGGCTCTCTTCCTTTAATCTATGACTTCCATAAAATCACTTTGCCTCGATGATTTAAGAAACTAGATTAGTGTCTTTTTTTTTTTAAAAAAAAACGTCTTCTACTAGGTTTCTTCTAATTTGTTGTCAATTTGTCCATCACCTATTATATCGTTTACGGACACACTGCTCATCTATATTAATATTGTCATTTTAACTACACTTTTTTGATTTTTTTTTAATTTCAAAACATTTTCCATATGACATAGTCTTATGGTTGTCCAGTAAAATTCCTTGTTTTTGGATGTGCTTGGCAATTGCCTCGCACTCCATGACCATTTCTTGATTTTAATGTACTTGTCTTAATCCCATGTGCAAATATTTGTCCCATTTTCTTGGATTGTAGATTAAACATGATGGAATATTTTACTGCTTTTTTCAATTTCTTGTCCCTTAATTTTAACTTGTTTTGGAAGATGACTAAAATTACTAAAATTCCAGTTGATCTATTCCATGCTGTTGTTTATCTGAAAATCCTTTAGATTCTAAAGGTTTTTCTTTTATAATTTTAATTTTGATTACACTATTTTAATTTGATTTATATTTACTAATGACTTACCCCTTGCAACTTGTTTGTGGACATGTGATTACAACTTCATACATAATTTAGACAAATAGGTATATATTTAATTAACCTTGATACAAACCTATTAAAGTCATTATATAGTCTCTTGTTCATCTCATTGTACTCCTAAGATCAGATATCATCCCATTGCACTAATATCTGTTACTGCTACAGTCTTCCCTTTTCCTTCTGAATCCTGGTATTAAGCTTTTTACAAAATGGTAAAGCGACATGTGTTGATCCCCTTTTTTTTCCTCTGAAGTTTTTCCTGTAACCTTATAATAGACATATTGCCTCATTGGTTGGTCTCCTTGTTATCAAATTATCCTTATTTTTAATTACTTCCGTGTCTTGTAGGATTTTTTGTTCACTCACTTTTTCATGAAGAACTATTATTGTATGATCCATTAAACTTATTTCAGATTCTCTATACAAGTTTGAATATTTCTGGTATTTCTACAATAGATACTGAAGTGATCTTCATGTAAAACTAGCATTATTTGGTGTTTAATTTTATTAAATAAAAATACTCAAACCATTGGAACATCCTCTTTGCATTGCAGGGATAAGACTATGTATGTCTTACTCTCCTTAGAGCCTGCAGTTGGATAAGCCTCTTGCGTTGGTCCTCCCTTTTAACATCCACTTTTCCTCATAAAATTCTTTGTATTTCTTAACTTAAATTTTCAAATTACATTGCTTTTGTGATAACCTTGTTCTAAAATTGCCCCCTCTCTTATTCCTTTCTTTTTGGGCTGCCAAAGGATTGAATTTAGAAAAAAAACACTCTCTTCTTCTCTTGAATAGCAAAGGGAGTTCATGGTTGAGATTTAGGGCAAAAGTTTTTGTGGAGGATTGAATTGTTTCCTGTTGGACTATGTGGATGGAATTATGGTCTGTTGAGACATCAAAACTGGAAATAGGGCTTTACGTTAGTATTGTGTAATTGTAATTCACGTGCTAAACAGCTATGGAGGTAGTCGTGGTAGTGGATGTCAAAATGCAGCCTTTTATTTTATAGTGGAAAGTGGGGTGCTTTCTCCCCTTTTTCCATTTTTGAAAGATCACTTCAGTTTTTGTGTCTAGCACCTTTTCAAGTTAGAAATTTTTACTAGTTTAAAGTACTAACAATCAAATCCCACTTTTACCCTTTGAGGAAGTTATCATTCATAACCTCCTGGTGTTAAGGTTGTGGGTTCAAAATTTTTCAAAAGATCTTGAACAAGTTTAGCAATTTTGTGAAAAGATGCAAGCTCTGGAGAAGGTTGCTTTGACAAGGGAGTTGTGCATTGGAGATGACGGGAAATGATTGCAGGTGATAGTTTTGCATGTGGAAGGTCGGCATCTATATTACATGCAAAAGAGTAATTTTACTTTGATTTGCTAATTGTGGCCTCTTCACAGGGAAACAAATGGACAAAGGAATAATGGTGGCAAGAGCTATGTTGCTCAGCTGCTTAAGCTAATTCTTTCTGAATTTGTGTTCACATACCTGATGGTCATCTTTTGCATGAATGATTGGTGTGACTGTCAAGCAGCAGGCTCAAGAAAAATTCTTCTTGGGAGCATATAAACCTGGCCTTTGGCATATCGAGTATCGGTACATTGGTCTCTTCTTCCGATGTTATAGAGGAGTAGTAATTTTCCGACTATTAAACATGTTGATACATTTTTTATAAGACTTGGTTCCATTGTATGATTTTTTGTTTTTTGCAAGGTAAATTTTGATATTTTTTTCTCACATTATCAAGTTGAGTGAATTTTATTCATGTTTAGTTTGAGTCAATTTTATAGTACACTTGTACAATTGTGAGTCAGTTTTACCAAAATTGGCCCAGCTCGAAAATGGTGGAATATTTTGGACAATTTTGCTCTTTTTGCAAGGATATGTTTCCTTTAGTTGTCTACTCATACGGACTATGTAAACTTTTGCTGCCTGTTTTGCTATTTGAAATTGGTAACTCAAAATTCTAACGGAAAAGTCGTTTTAGGTCCAAAGACAGTAAAACTTTTCTCAAACAGAGAGCATATGGGATTCAGGTATCATTTAAGTAGTCGACACTCCTGTGATCCTGTTGACTTAATTTGTTAGGGTGTTAACAGTTTCTATTGCTATTTTCATGGTCTGATCTCTGATCACAATACATGCAGTAATGTCAGTGATTTTCCCCCGAGTGATACAGCTGTTTTATCCCCTGATGATCTCAAGGTGAAGATCTGCTTGTTGATTCTATCACTATTTTGACTTTTACTCTTCCTAGTAGCTGTAATCCCTCCTTTCATCTCCTCAAAACAACAGTTTAATATGTGGGTAATTGCGTCTTTATCCTGTCTATGCAGGGAAAACCAGTAGTGTTGAAGTTTGTCAAATTTCAAAATGTCAGAAGGTATGTTCTATCTGACTAATTAGTTTAGTTCATACTTATCATTTTGTTTGGCGGGTAAAATTTTTTTTCCTGATTTATTTGGATCAGCTTGACTGTTTTTATTGAGGACAATCAATCTGGTTCTGACGTAACCAAGGTGCAAAAGATTGCTTTGCATGGGACAACGTAAGTTTCTTGTTCCATTACTTGTAGTTTTTGCTCCTCAACATACGCACCATTTTTAGTACTATCTGCTCCAAGAATCAATGTGCTGCTATTGTGTACCGCTATGTTTTTTTCTGTGACATAACGAGGATGGTGAACGTGAACAAATACACAGCTTCTTTTCCCCACTGTTTATTTCAATGATTTTGAAAAGCCCTTTTC
>JAOVVI020003036.1:0-19821 GCA_028571085.2 Nepenthes alata | reverse complement strand
TAAAATCTATATCGGAAACTCTCAAATCAGCCAATGAGCCATACATGCATGTCTAAAATAAATAAAATAGGTATATAAAAATATATACATGTTAGTAAAAATTCTAAGTAGTATTCAAAATATATCATATATTAAATCAAACCAAGAATAGAAATTACAGATACTTGCCTCATCTTTATATTTTACAGATTTGAAGAAATGATACCCCAAAGTGCCCAAACGACACCTTCTCTCTCCTACCAGGGCGAAGCGTGCCCCTCTACCGTTCTCTCCTCTGCATGCAGCCTCCCATGCGTTGTTGCTGCTGCTCAACACCACCGCGTACAACCATCACCGGCCTCTCGGCATCACCTCGTTGGCGCCACCACCGCAACTCTGCCACCTATCTCTCTCCTTTGCGCCACTTTTACAAAATCCATCAAAATTCCAGACGATCTTCACATAATATATACATGTAACCCAAGAATCAACATCCATAAAGAAAATAGAATAATTTACTTGCCTCGATTTCACCGATTTTCTTCGACCACGACGGTGAACGGATAGCGGCCATTTGGCTTCAATTTGAGATTTCTCCCTCTTTATACACCGAAGTACAAAATAGAATGTAACATCACAGAGAAAGCTTCGCCAGTTTCCATTTCCGACGTTGGGACCTCCCGCAATGATAGCAGCAGCAGCCATGTCGGTCTCCTTCTCTCTCTTCTCTTCTCTCCTCTTTTCTTTCTCTCTCCCCAAAATCCTTTTCTGATTTCTCTTTCCTTTTTTCCTTTTTTTTCTTTTTATTCTATATATATTTTATTATATTTTTATTATATATTTTTTTAATTCTAAAACTCAAATCAATATTTCGGTGACAATACGAGCATACACTTCGGGCGACATCCCAACCGATCCAAATATCTTTTCAAATTTTATAATATTAAATTAATTTTTATCACGCCTAAATTTTTTAAAATCATAATTAATATTAAATTAATCAAAATAGAAATCCAAAATATTATACAATAATTGTAAAAATTGTTGAAAAAAAATTTATTCGACCGAGCATATCACCTTGAGATGCTCTATTGCTCTTTGTGAAGAATGACGGATCAATAAGATTATGTATTAATTACAAGAATTGAATGAGATTACAATTAAAAATAAGTATCCCCTTCCGAGAATGGATAACATGTTCGATTAGTTGCAAGGAACTCATATTTTCTCTAAGATCGATTTATATTCGGAGTACCATCAATTGAAGATTAAGCGTGAGGATGCACCGAAGATGACTTTCAAAACGAGTTATAACTATTATGAATTTTTGGTAATGCCTTTCAGATTAATGAATACAATGGCAATTTTTATGGGTTTCATAAATTGGTTTTTTCAACCTTAGTTGGATCAATTTGTGATAGTTTTTATCGATGATACTTTGATTTATTCGAAAAGTTTTGAGAAATATTAGATACATTTGAGAATTATATTGCAGACTTTGAGGAAAAGATGGTTGTTTGGTGAATTAAAGAAATATCGAGTTTGATTAGAATAAGTATCATTTTTGGGACATATAGTTTTCAAAGGATGTGTTTTAATAAATCCAAAAAAGATTAAAACGGTGGCAAATTAGGAACGACCAACCAATATTACAGAAGTGAGGAGTTTATTGGGTTTGACCGGTTACTATAGGCATTTTGTTGAAATTTTCTTGAGGTTCGCGGTACCACTAATGTGTTTGACTCAAAAATGAACAATTTTTCTTTGGAATAAAGATTTCAGAAGAAATTTTTAAAAATTAAAGGATAGATTGACCTTCACATCAATATTATTGATTCCAAATAGATCATGGGATTTTGTGGTATATTGTGACGTTTTGAAGAAAGGTTTGGGTTGTGTTTTGATACAACGTGGCTGAGTTATTTCTTATAGATCAAGGCAGTTGAAGACTCAAAAGCTGAGTTGTCCCAACCGCAATTTGGAATTGACAGCTATTATTTTTGCGCTAAAGATTTGAAGGTGTTATCTATACAAAGAGAAATCTGTAGTATATTATGATCATAAAAGTTTAAAATATTAATGCTCATAGGAGTTGAATATGTGGCAACATAGATGGATAGATTTGTTATATGATTATGACTATGAAATCCAATATCAATTAGGGGAGGCGAATGTGACTGTCGACGCTTTGAGTCAAAAATTTTTGAGTACGATGACCCATTGATGATCAAGAAATGGGAAATATTTGATAGAATGAAAAGTTACAATATTCGTTTGCACTACCAATGGTTGAAAATGATTTTATTATACTTCCAAGTACAAGTCGTAATATGGAGATGATCAAAGAGACTCAAATAAGTGACTTGTATTTGATGGAGATCGCCGAAAAATAGGATAATGAGTCACGGGCATATTTTAATATTCGGACAAATATAATTCTTTAATTTTGTAATAGGATTTGTGTGCCAAATATTAAAGAATTAAAGGATGAACTTTCGAATGAAACTCATAGAACAAAGTATACCATTCATCTCAAAATGAATAAGATATACCAAGATATGAAGAAATTTTCTGGTAGCAACATGTGAGGCAAAAAATTACAGGATTTGTGGTAGGTTACATTATGTGCCAACAAGTCAAGACCGAGTATAAGAAACATTTAGGATTTCTACACCATTTGATGGTTCTTAGTTGGAAATGGGAGTTTATCACGATAAATATTTTTATTGGTTTACTTATGATGGCGAGGAATTAAAATGTCATTTGGGTGATTGTGGATTAACTTACGAAATTCGCTCACTTTTGCTAGTGAGGATAACGTTTTCAAGAGATTGCTTGGCACGTTTTTATAATAATGAGATTGTAAGATTACATAGCATTCAAATTTTGATAATTTTTTATTGTGATTCGAGATTTGTGTCTAAATTTTAAAAACGTTTATATAAAGAATTAGGTACTATTTAAATTTTAAAATATATGACGTTTCACCTTCAAACAGGTAGTCAATTAGAGAAAACTATTCAGATTTTGAAAGATATATTGAGGGTATCTGTTTTGGAGATGAACGATTATTTGTCATTAACTAAATTCACATACAATAGTTATCAGTAAAATATTGGGATGGCCCCTTTCAAAGCTTTCCACGAATGGAGATGTAGGGATTTTATTAATTGAGAAGAGATTAGTAATCGTAAACTTTTGAGCCCTGATATGTCTGATAATATTAAATGATTCAAGATCGTTTGATTATCGCTCAAAATTGCCATAAGAGTTATACTAATCGACAAAGATCTAATTTGAAGTTTGAAGTTGGCAACTATACATTTTTGAAAGTATCTCCTAAGAACGTAATCTCAAGATTTTGGGTAAAAGAAAATTTAAAGTCTGAGATTCATTTCACCAAGTAAAATTTTACAACTATTTGGAAAGGTGGCTTACATATTAGCTTTGCCTCTAAATTTAGCAAATTGTCATGATATTTTTCATGTCTCTATGTTAAAGAAATATATATTTAATCATTCACATGTTATCAAGTATTAACCTTTGCAAATTAATGAGGATTTGTTAATTTGTATTAGGTATATTAAAAATAATTATACAATATAAATTTAAAAAAAATTAGAGAAAGAAGCAGACTTAGTGCTTAAGACACACTTAATCCACGCTTATGCACACTTTTGGCAAATTGGGCGCACATGAAGAGCATCTCTAAACCACTTGAGCGGGATTTGGACAGATTGATGAGTGCCTAATGCACATCTCTTAGAAGCTCAAGCATAATTTTGGCAAATTGCTCATGTTCAAAAAGCACTTGATGCGGCACTCATGTGCAATTGGGGTTAGGCACGACTCCTAACGCACGTTGAGGTGGTGCTTATGTGTCACTTCACCTATATAAGGGGTTGCACACTATTTTTAGACATTTTGCACAAGATGGAAGAGGAGTGAGAGAGAAAGAGAATGGAAAGAAGAAAGAGGAAGAGAAGAAGAAAGATTTTAGAATAATTTTGGTTAGATCTGTCAAATTAAATGTTAAAGACAAATATCGTTAAACCTTATCCTTGATATAATTTTATTTTCTTTTAATTTTGCTTACATTTAATAATTTTATTATATATGCATGTTATTTTTACTTACCCCATTTTGATTATTCATGCATGCATACAATTTTATCGAATATTTCGAGGTTTAGTTTCGATTTTACAATTATTTGAGGATTTTATTTATTTAGTGAAAAGTATGTGAATATTTTAAGATACTTTGTTTATATATAAGAATATTTGTAAAGAAAAATTATAAAAATTTACATATGGGCCTTACATGTATTTAATGTATATGTTTCAGGTCAACTCTATAAAAATAATAATATTTATTTTTTTCTATAGAAAAAAATATATAAACGACTCATTTGCATATTTGAATAGTAATAATATGACATAATATTATATCTTTTGAAAGCCACCTTGGGATAACAAAGGTACAATGTTCTAGGCTTTTCAATGTCATTTCCCGATTAGGATGTAGTACAACATTTCAATCTTTCAGTATATACGACCCAAAAAAGAGTGGCAGTAGGCAATGCAAAACAAAGAAAGATTTGTAGGAATTTTATAGCTTTTTTTTTTTTTTTAGTCATAATAATGTCTAAGAATTCCAAATGTGTAAAAACAACAAATGGCATTTTGGAGTTCTTATATCACAAGCATATCACGTGACATTGGAATATGATGAGTTTAGAAATTTTTTTTCATAGTATAAAATTGGTATTAATAAATAAAATTTTAGAAAAAATTAAATAAAATCAAAAATGAGAATAAAATAAGGGGGGAAATGGAAATTAGTTTTGATATTTTTCCCATTCTATGAGAGTGCACGTTTAAGGTGCACACTCTGTTGGGGTGACCGAAATCCGATTCCTCATTGCATTCTTTTGGTGCTTACTCATCACTCCTAGTGTCATAACACCACTTTGTGGGTATACGAAGTCCATATTGGCTTTCACTACATTAGCATCCAAAGGATCTCCACTCTCCAGAATTCAAAAAGAAACTGTATATCATACATTCTTTTCCAAGGAGTCCACTGCCTTATTGCCTTTCTGCACCCAAGAAAGTTGGAAGGTAACTTTCAAGCATCAACCGTTGGCAAGACATTTTGTCCCTCACTAGCTATACTACTCCCTTCAGATCCATTGAAATCTGCATCTGCTACACCAGAGCATTATCAGACCAACTTGGGAGAACTAATTTGAAAAAAAAAAATACTGACAATGACCAGCTTTGGAGAGTGTTTGCACACCGAGTGCACCTTCATTCTTTCGTTGATTCAGAAGAATACTATCCCTCTGACATCTGTGAACAGTTAAATATCATTTTTAAGTGCAAATTCAATGCCAGTTTGCTCAATTTTAGCAGGGATCACTACAACATAGAAAACAAGTGGTATATAAGATAAAAGCCTCATTAAACATACACAACGTCATTCCGTGCTTTCTAGCTCCTCTGTCTTCAAGGACAATGATGCCTCCTCCGCATCTATCGAAGATGCTGCTACTTCTAGAATCAAGTCTTTAACCTTGTCATATGCGTTAGAGTTTGAATTTTCCATCGTCATGCGTTCAGATAGTATTTCTTTGTTCCCTACATACGTTTCTTTCTCAAGCTTGACTATTTCGTGATCAGATAGCTGGCTCTTGGATTTATTTGCCTCCTCCTTGGTGACACTTCCCTCTTCTGACAACCCAGGAGTAGGAAATTCCGTATCTCTGTATGAACCACCAACTTCAGATAAGCCTGACGACTGAACATGGATTTCAATGTCCTGAAGAATATCTTGCCCTTTTTGTCCAAAGCCAGCTTTAGAGAAGACAGATGAATTGAAAGACTGCACAGAACAAAATGCTAGCCCAGGGGGATCATCAGGTGGTGGGCATCCAATGTAAGCATCACATTTAGATGTGTCAAAGAGCAATTTAGAGTTGAAATGTAAATCAGGAACAAGTCCACCAATGGGATCCTCTGTGCAAGATTTGTGGCATGGAGAAACATTATCTTCTTTCTCCGATGACTGGTAGAAAGAACCATGAAGTGAATGAAGATGCGGATTCAGACAGACTGAAGAGTATCCATTCTCGAACAGACAATGGTCTTCATCACCTAGTTTTAAATTGAAAGTAGGCAGTGCAGCATAGAAATACTCTACAGTTGAGGGATTTGATGTCATCAAAAATTTTCCCGACCCTTCACATTTCTCTTCTTGACCGACCATACCCCGAGCTCTGTGGTTGTTATTATTCCTCAAACTTACTCTCTTCGATGCGACATGGAGATCTTTGCTGTATCTTCTGCTGCATTTTACTGGCGATGTGTCAGAAATGCCCTCAGGCCTCACTGCAATAATTGATAGCCATTAAAAAAAAATCAGTAAACAAAATGTCGCATCTTCTCCCATGATAGGAAAAATGTTAATCATGAATGAGTGCATCTTCTCCCATGATAGGCAAAGATAACCTGCACTTGTTGAGCAAGACTCTCCGCTGTCAAATGTTTGCAGAAGGCAGAACCGTGAAGTTTGACCCATTCAATTTAACAGAGGAAAAAGAATCAGCAACATCATTGGCCAAAGGGTGAAAGTGGCCACTGCCAGTTACCTCAAGGAGCTCAAGCTATCCCTTGCATCTTCAGCTATCAAATAAGACCAAGAATATTGGTTGGATGGAGAATCAGAATTCCTTCCAAATGCAGAATACCTAACATCAAATAAAGACAAACTTAATAAATGATTTAGCTGGTCAAATGATTTCTCACACAAATAAACATACTTGGACTCTCTTGAAGTTAAAAAGTGAAGATCTTCCTTTGTTTGATGCTTCAGATATTGAGCATACGAATCTGACAACCAGAAGGGCAATTAGTAACCAATGATTGTAGTAGCTGAATCAAATAACATGTATTAAGGGATCATTAAAATATAAATAACCTAAGACACGATATCTATCAATTGATTTCTCTGGGCCCCTGCACATTGATTTGATATAGTAAGATGAAAATCTGTTTGCCTTAAAGAGAGTAAAATAAGGGTAAATTGGTATACAAATACCTCTTTGGCAAATGAGAGAGAAAATCTTGCATATCGTTATTATTGATACCAAAACTATCAGCAGAACCGCCACTCTTCCAGGTTATGTCGTACTCCGTATTGAGGAAGCTATCATACAGTAAGGGAGAAGTAGCTGACACACAAACAACATCATCAATTACATTAAAACGGTGTAAAACTAAAATTGGACACCAGAATCAGCATGTAGCATATACAGAGAAAAATAGTTGTGGTCCTCTTTGTGATGCCTTGAGCATCCTATTCATCACATTGGACCCAGTTAGAGGAAGATCTGTTATTGCTAGGAATAAGCCCAAGTCCTTTAAAATGAACTCAAACGTCTCAGAGGCCTAACTTGGTAATCGTAGAGCATAAATGCCAGCATTTAGAATCAATGGTATCTCAAGAAACAGAATGCCCGCAAACATACTTTAATTAAATCCCCAAGTTGGCTCTGGTACCATATGTCCTAATTAGCCTAATGGCCCCGCAGCCAAGCCCCCCACTGGTCCTTCGTCTTCATTAAAGCCCAAGAAAGGGTGTTGCCAAGAGTAAATCCAATCTAGTCCGTAAAAAATAAACTCAAACTTCTCAAAAAAAAATGTAGGATGAGACAACACACTTTGTAATCTGCCACAATTTGTTCTGCAATATTGAGATAACATACATATCTCAAGAAAATGAATGTAACAAGCTCGATAGATAACAATTGGACACATAATATTGAGTAGAATTCAATTAATATGTCACAGATGTTCTACTTTGTAACAGTCTCTATGCATTCTTATTAGTATTTTCCTCTCTAGATTAGCAAACAATCAATATAAGATCTCCCTAGTTACTTTAACTTAGAAACAGAGGTCATTAAAAACCCAAACCACTCCGGTATTTAACTATAAGAAAAAACAAAAATTTCCATCCATCATGAATGTCACAAGCTTGAGGCATGATCAACATTAAGGGAAAATTAACAACAATGGGAAAAAGAGGAATTCAAAGAAAATAAAGGACAATTTACCATTCCAGAAATTAGCATTTTTGCCTTGAATGTCACAAAGGACCTCTTCATCAGCCAAAGCATTCATCTTACAGTTATTGTGATCTTTCATCTGGTCTTTGGCACTCAACACCTCATGTGTGTTATAGCTAAATGAGTCTACCGCGCCCTCTCTTTGGCAGCCTGAATCTAAGTAATTGCAACTAAATGGCACAAAGTCTCCTCGCAGCAAGGATTCCTGCACAAATAATTTCAGAAATCCCACTAGCAGTCCCTTCATTTGCAAACCCCCACATTTATACTAAACAAAATATAATTATCTTTCAAAAGATAAAGAAAACAACATCTCCAATCATGTCTTACAACAAATGAACATCTTTTGGAACGGTGAAGCAATGTAACTACATGCAAATCATTCTAGATGTGCAGAAGCAAACAGAAGCTCAAGTAACTTCCAAATCGATATCTCAAGCATATCAGATCCAACAAGGCAGGTGGTATATTAGATAATCACATTAGTTTATCCCCAAAGCCGATTATCCCATTTAAAAAAGGAAGAAGAATATCTTTTATACAGTTTTAAGTGGATGGATCTTTCCCAGGTATGCCACCATAGCAAGTTTATAGTATCCATTACACAGCCATTTTTCCAATATATCCTTCCCAACACCACACACACACAAAAAAAAAGAACTGCATCAAATTTTCATTTGAAAATAGTTCAGCCCTGATGCCATTTGAATTAAGGTAAAGGGTTCATTTGTAATCAATACTCACCACTTCCATTTCAGGATCATTCAACGCATAATGGAAGTTCTCGGATGAGTTGTGGAGTCTAGAAGCCTTTGCTAACAAGGATGGGCCACCCGACAATGTCCTGTAATGAGAAAAAATCAAGGTTAATTCAGGACTTATCATTATGCAGTGACGCATCAACTTATTATACACTAACCAGCCAAATTCATAAAATCACACCAAGACAAAGGCCCAGTGAAGGATGCCATTTTGGATTATGATATTGATACTAGTGTCAGTCGCAATAGTATTGGATGACATGTTGATATCAAACGCCACAATGACCACACCAAACACTATGCTGTATATTAAAATTAGACATGCAAAAAACTAGATATACTTACAGATTTTAATCAATTTTACCAAAATTGAGCTTTATATCTTCCCTAATCATTAAAAAAACAAATCCAAAAGCCAAAAAAACATATGGATCAAGCTTATGAGATGCAAGAAAAGGCCAATATATATTAATGGTGTGGGTCAACATATCGCTGATACTATAACATATCACGATAATTTTCAAAATGTTGCCGATATTGCAACATATAATGATAATTTTCAGGCATCATAAATAAGTTGGTTTCGGAACATCCCGATACCAATAAATATTAGCTAAAATTTTAAATATCAGTTGATATTATGATTTATGGATGCCATACTTGTTCATGAAAACCAAAGAAGTAAGGTTTACATAAGGAACCCACAAGGTGATATGGATTTCTAATATCTAACGCAAAAGGCAAAAAATGGAAAATCAAAGAAATTAAATGAGTTGGGAAATCATCAGCATAATAACTAAAAAATAGGGCTCTTTAGAATCTTGAATGTAGTAAATGAACAAGGAGCTAACAGTAAGTTCAAAAGGATACTCCAGCGCACAGAAAATAATATGCTTAGCAAACAATTATAATAATAAACAAAAAGAAAATCGAAACCTCAGCCATGCCTACGGCACACACAAGAAATATTAAGAATTTATTTTTTTTTCCTGATCAAAGGATTTCAACAACTAAGAGCATGAAAACAAGGAGGCAATAGCAAGGCCTCCTTGCTGATTTAACAAATTAAAAATGCTAATATCTAAAATACAGTGTTCTCTAATAAGCATAGAATGAAATATCCTCCAATATATCGGAATGGGGGGCCATATTGATATTTTTCAATACCGCAACAAAATCACAGCATGTCACAATATCAACAATATAACGTGAATTGTGATAATATTCGCCGATATTGAAAATATTGGTCAACATTCCTGATATTGACAAATATGTTCCTAACAGATTCGATTAGCAAAAGAAAAAATTGCAGCCGACATATCTAACACAAAGATATATAGCCCGATATGACTAATACCAATACTAATATTTTTCATTTATGCTTAGAAGTTACTAAAATGATGTGTCACTGTCAAGAGAAGCTCAAATTTAACTGAAAGCCTGTGAATTTCACAGGCACAGGTGCAATGACAAAATTCAGGCAATTTTGTGGCATGAGATGTAGCATTAGTCCCAAAAGTAACTCTTTCAAAAGTAATAAAAGGACTTTCCTGAGCCAACTGAAACAAAAATTGAAGAGGGGAGGGGGATATTATCTGTAGATAAACCAACTAAACAGGGTAATCAAGTAATCACAAAGAAATGGCAGCCCATATCTGTAGACGACTAAAGAGGGCCGTAGAACATCAAACAGGTCAGAGAGGCAAATATCCAATTAATGAGTTGTAACAATGACCAAATAAGAGTCCAAGCATAAGACCATGATAAAGGTCCAAAAGCATGGGAGCACATGTTCTGTATCACAGTTTGAAGTGGCCATGAAGCAAATTGTGTGATAATACTTCCACAATTCCTAATTTCCTTCAAATTTCATGATTGCCCTATACATGCCTTTTCCAATATAAGCAAAAGACAATTTGTTACCTGCTAGATGGTTGAGATGAATGAATTGGAGTTTCTGTTCCCAATTTACCCAAGCCTAAAGCAAAAAAGCAGGCAAGTAATAGTAGTATATAGAAATCGACATGCATAGTACACTTTTTTCAACATAGAGAAGGGATGGAAGTAATTAAAATGCTTATTGCTATAGGTCATTAATACTCTCTTGAACATTTTAGTAACGGGCTTCTATCTCATTATTTAATATTCACCTTCTTGGACAATCTTACACGTAACGAAATTCAATAACCAAAATGTCCAGGAGACAAAGGCTCAAAAAGATCAGGCACAAAGATGGTGGCAGACTAACCAAGTTTCACATCAAATATATAGCCTCTCCTGTTAATCTCACAAGATCCTCAGTGTAGGCGGGTGAAATTTCTCCAAGCGTCAAACATGGTTTGCCTCTAAATAAGAAAAAAATATAATCCACAATGTTACTAGAATCCTAAACATCAGGACCAAACCTTCGACGGAAAAGGCAACATGAGATTCAGGTACGAGAGTTCCGTCTGAATTGTCACTTGTTCCATCATCACCAAATAAATCAAAAACAGAGAGCCCTTCAAGGGTTAAAAAACCAATAGAATTAGTTTCTGGATAAGAAAAAGGCTACAAGAAAAGAAAGTTTCCAAAAGAAATTACTACTAGAGCAAAAAAGATTGAAGAAGACCAGCCAGAGGTTAGCGCACAGAAGATCCAGGTGAAGGAAAATTTTAAGTCTGAAATTATATGCAACTTACGGTGAGATGAAGCAATATTGCAGTCTTTCAAATAGTTGACCCTTCCCATATATGCATATTTAGAAGAGTTGGAAGCACCAAGTGGAAGCCTGATCAGGGATTGAAACATCAATTCGATAATACCAAATGGGCAAAAGACAGCCCAACCAACACCAGCTGAAGGCAACTAAAATAATTGGCATATGAATAAGTGATGCAGTTATCATTGCAGATGTACACTGTGAAACAAGGCCTCCACAATTACTCACACTTCAGCGTGCAGTTACTGACCTCTCAGGGGATACATTCTCCACTTGACAGCTTGATAGAGTTCCTGATTAGGCGAATAAACCTCATACACCCAGCATTGGAAAACCCCACTAAACAGGATTAAGAATAGCATTTTATGCGCACATACTCAGTCGCGTAGATTCAAGAGAATTTGCCGGAGTGAATTTGTCGGTAGCAAGTTGCGGCATATCCTCGGTCATGCAACAGTTCAAAGGTGAAGCATCGAGCTCTGAAACATCTCAATTAGTCATTCACACAAAATGAAAACGTGGGAGTGGTGAAGGACATTATAATAAGACCCAAAAATTATACATATGCAAAAAGTGGTCACATGCTAGAAAATGGAAAAGCTATTGATGTCAGTGCCACATCGTGTCCAGTCCCCGTAACAGTGTGCCAAGGAAGATTTTCTGATTTACCAAATTAATGCAAAATAGCCACCTATACCACAAGGTCCTACCTCCAGCCCCCACCCACCCCCAGAAATAAAAAAACTTATAAAAACAACAACAAAGGGAAAAAGAAAATGCTGTTGTAGGCAAGATAAATAACTTAAAATGAAAAATAAATAGTCATTCAGTTAGAACAAAGATATGAAATGGTATTTTATATATGCTAAAATGAGAAGTTCCACATCATAGCCTCTTTTGTTGGGGCTAGGCAGTATTCCAATAATATCACTAAACCACTGAATACAATTGACAAAGATGATCATTTATGTAAGTTGAATACAATACCATTAAACAACAGGACACAGATCAACATATTTGATCAAAAAAACTTGCATATCAACATAGCTTTCAAACGCCAGCACCTAGACAAGGGTTTGCAAGGAAGCCAGCTGCACCAGACGCTCAAATTTTGCATAAACTCACCTCTTGGGCAGATGGACCTACATTCTTCTGAAACTTTTGGCACATTGAGCAAACTCAAGATATCCAATGACCGGTTGTTCTTTTGATGCTGATTACAATTGTTTAATCTATCAGCATAGTTCTCTATCACCATAGTCATTTGCTGCTGCTGTCGCCGTTTTCTTTGCTCAAAGAATTGCTTTTGCCTTGATAGTATTTCCCCAGACATATAATAAGGGCAGGGTAAGTTTTGGAAACTATTTTCATTTAACTCTTAAAAGTAGAATCCAATAATAATAATAAAATGATGACATTTAAACATGTGGTACAGGCAAGTCAAAGACTGGCAGTCTTTCATGTCGGGGCCTAAACTATCTTAGGTCACAACTCACAACAAGCCTAAGTTCCAACAGTTGCAACCTGCAAGGCTACCGGAACAGGTTTTGTAGGAGGACTGACTAATGTTTAGCCAAAAATAAAGGTTTTCAAGAAGCTTTTAAAAGCTTGGAATAAGAAATAATATAAGAACATCAAGAACATAGGAAAAGAGAAGTTCTTATACCTCTTTTGGGTTGATTTTCTAGACTGGATTTTCAGATCCGTCCAATTCCAAAATGAAAATAAATCATGCCAAAGATCAAAAGCTCGAGTCAGAGGACAAATCAATAGTACATGGCTAAACCTTACCGTGTACTCGGGACAATTTCAATCCTAACATGACCATATTTTTAACATCAAATGGAAATTTTATGCCTTATGTCATCCTTTTTGAGGAACAATATAGAATAGAAAGGCTTAAATATCATAATCAGATGAAGAATGACCTAACTTCATAACATGGCATCATGCTATTTCCCATTAGGTTCTAGTGTTCTACATATATGGCAAAACATGCAGATCTTCAGGTCCACCTAAGGGTTCAACAGCCCCTGTGGGAAGTTTCACCATGTTTGAGGAGGGGGATGTCTACGTCTATTTTATCACCATTACACAAAAAAATGAGTCGGCACATCATTCCAAGGCATATAATAAGTTCTGTGAAAGTTTTTGCGACATTTATGTAGGCCATAGAAGACCCCAGATGGTAGGCCAAGTGACATATCTATCAAATTGGTTACAGCATCACAATTAGCTGGCATCCAAGTTGGAAATTAATTAGAATTTGATTCTCTAGGTTGGAAAACATAGTGCGTGTTCACCACACTTAGGAAATACCAAGTAAAAAACTGAACAAATGATTTCCAAGAGATTGTTTACTGCTTAAAACTACAATGATCAAGTACCGGAACAATTTTCTTTCCTATAGCCTTACAAAATATTTTAAGGTGACCACATGTAGTAAATGGATTTCCAGAGAGTACTTACAGTTGTCACTTTCCGCCTCGACCCTCCCATCCACTGAAGCATGGCTAGAATAGCAAACTTAAACTCACAATTTATGTGACAATCAATTGAACTGCCATGGACTATCTCTAACAATATGTACAAGAAATATGAGAACTCAGCATCTGAAACAAAATACTGAAACATCACATGGATGGAATATATGACAATATGCATCTTATTGTGGCAAGTGTGTGATAAATAATATCTATGGCATGCATGATATGTTTGCATTTTCATCACCATTCTTAAGAAAAATATTAACTGCACATGACTGAAGAAGGTAGCTTCCGTATCGAACTTACAGAAAAAATGACAGTTCTTCTAACTAGAAAACACAAACATCAATGTTATAACCGGAAAATCAAAAGGTTTAGAGCCCCAACATTTTTCTAAGGGTAAATTCAGTAAAAGCAACTCTGTATTTTTAGTGCGACATCATAAAACTAGACAAACAACAAGCTGGTACAAATTCCCTACCCAATCTCAGCCAAAACAGTTTTCTGTTTTTCACGTTGTTGGCTTCAACATATGTACCAGGAAGCAGAGTTATTTGACTTCACAATATGTGATAAATAACATTTTTTTTCCTTTTTACCCTTGAAAAAAGGAAAAAATATGCACTAGACTTCTAAGGAAACCACCAACTTTATTGTAGATAACAACTTTTTGGTCATACAATTTACATGAACAAATGGACACAAGCCTATTGGTCCGAAAAGTTTAGACATTACGTGATAACATATGAAAATCAGGTGCAAATAGGGAAACTAAAGGAAAATCAAAAGTGAAAGAAAACAACAACAGATTGCAGATACAATGAATCATTTCATATTATCAATTCTCACTAGCTTGATCAGTATCATAGCAGATTATTTATATTCTCTGCCCGTAGACTTGGTTGATTATCGATTACAAAAGCTTATACCACTCCATAATACAAGAATACAAGATTGGATACTACTACTAACTACCTCCACCATAACGACTTCAGTTTTGCCGTTTGTCACTCTAGTGTAAGATGGCATTGTTGTTAACCTGTCGATCAGCTTATAGAAGTAGCAGGCTTGTGTTCTATCTCGGCATAACATTTTTGATTGAGAATAAAATTGCAAAAATTAAGTCATAATAACATTTTTAAACTTATCAGAATAGGTCCATACAATCCTGAAAATCTTAGAGACAGTTCTATTCCAAATTTTTAACTGGTTATGCCATCAGCTAAGGGAAACAAAGAACCAGTTGCTTTATATTGCTTCTGGTGGCTCAAGTCCAGCTTGCATTTTTCGTTTCCCGTGCATCTGTCTATTCAAGAAGGTGCCGGAACTAATTTAAGTAATAAACGGGGAATATAGTGACGAATAGATTCAGCTTTCCGTAGTGTGCATAACATCTAATTATTACCTGCGTACTTGGATTCTAGAGATCCAAATGGTCAAATCTCTTCCCGAATTTTGTTAGTCTATACAAAAGTGTTATACAAGATATCAATTCGATCCATAGATTCATACAAGATCTGTTAGTCTATTAAAGTGCAGATAAGAAAAAAGCATATACCACATTTGCTTTCAACAAGATCATAAGCATAAACAACAGAGCAAAAGAGTCGGTATTGGATCTCCTCATCTTGCTACTTTAGACAACAATCTATGGATTTTACAACTGGAATCGTGGAAAATACCTTAGATCGAGAAGAGAGAAGCGCGATCACTCGTCGTCAACTGGTTCTGGATCTGGCGGTGATGATGTCGCGGTGAGCAGATAGAAGAGAGCATAAACGAACGGCAGCGAGCAGATAGAATAGAGAAGAGAAGACGGGCTGCGATCGTAGAGAAGAAGCGCAGAGGAAAGGAGAAAGAAGCAGAGAAAAGAGGGCGAAGATCAAGAGAGATTTAGCGATTCAGTGAAAAATCTACTTGTGGTGCGAAAAGAGGGAGAATATACTTTTATTTTTAATTTATTATATTTTTAGGGGCAATTAGTAATTTACTTGGTCGGTTTTTAACCATTATGAGAAATCTAATTTTATCAGAGTAGCATATATGCATTATTGATGCAGTCAGATAATATTACTTATTTTACCAACTTATAATTTAACTAAAATTTTTTATATATAAGTTTTAATGTGTCATCGAATCTGAACTACTGTATGTATGGATTAAGGAGTCACCTAATTTCTCCAACGAGTCAAATTAAGGTGGGTTTAGTCTCCATTTCTGATAATTTTGCTCATACACACTACAACAAATCAACGAGAAATTAGATGATGATGGGACTCGCTCCCTAATATATTTTTCGATATTCAAGTTAATAATCTCTTTGTCAATAAAAGAAAGATAAATTATGCAGACAATACATTGATGCACAAAGGAGAGGAGATTGAGTGTGGAAGTAGAGGGCTTAGCTCCGACAGCTATGTTTTGTGATAAGTGGCTTTGTGTGAAGGATGCACTCAAGAGATAAGTTGTTCAAGAGAAGGAGAGAGTACTTTGATATTTCTCAGTCACTTAAGGGTGAAGTTTTTTGTTCTCTCCTTCCTACAAAGATGAAAGGTATTTATAATATTGGAACCAGTTCGACCTTATTTGGGTGCCAATACTAGCTGTTAGAAGCTTTAACTGTTGCACTAAACTATCTTAACGATCGCGTGCGGGATAAGTATGGTAACCGTGACTATATGGGAATATTCATTCCTTTATTATGATAATCACGGAGGTCACCGAATGGCAATTTTGGTCTGTGAAGATTTGTTGAGTCATAATTGTCATTTTGATAGCAATGTGTAATTAGGGGTAATATTCAAGGAATATTTGCTGAAGTGTAACCGTTATTCCGAGAAATATTTACGATCCTGGACAATATTTCGAAAATATTAGCCATACTGTCCTAAACGGTCATGACAAGTGTTATTTGAATGCTCATGTTGAGCTGTATCACTTGTTAGTTGGCAAATAAGGGGATACTCGTGGATCAACCCTAATTGCACGTTTCTCACTCGGCGATCTTAGGTCGACTCATTCAGATAGATCGTATCTCCACCTAGTTCTCAAGTTCATGAATTCGCGCTATAAGCCATCTAATCTTGGGCCCTTCCTCTTTAATAAGCTTAATTTCTGGTTCGAGTTATTTATACATGCACCCATTAAATCTTATTAAAATTTAAAGTTTTTTAAATAAATTAAAATATAAATAAATTAATTATATGTGAATACGATAAGTGATATTTCTTTATTATTAGTGAAGGAGACATTTTTAGTGAGTAAAAATTAAAAATTCACCATTTAGTTAAAAATTTTAAATAATTTTTTAAATATTTAAGATATACATGTGATTATTAGTAATATTTATTAGAATTTGTCACTAAAATTGATGGGTATACCATAGTTAGACTGGCCCAACAGTCAAACAAGGCCCAAATAGCATGTTGGACAGCCAACTCTAACATTGGCCCAACAAGTGGTGAAGGCCCAAATCCTTAAAGGTCCAAATGCTCTCCCGACAGTCAATGACAGCGTTGACCGATTAAGACACGGGCGGACGGCTAACTCGCGCCCAGAACGGTCAACCCGAGCGTTGATCGGAATCACTGTAGCAGCATGCCAAAAAATAAAAAGGCTTTTCACGGGCCTAACCCACTTGAGCCCACGATCCAGCAAACGGCCAGCGACTCTTTCCCAGACCAGCACCTTCTACGAACTCAGCCAGCACCCAAAAAAGTTATTGACAAAATCAACGCTCTTCTCATAATGAAGGCGCCAAATTTTCTTAATTTCCTGCCAATTGGGGCTCTCCAATGATAGAATGCATTGAAGGAAGGTAAGCAATTTGAAAAGCCGTTGACCGCCAGAAATAGAAGCAATCTCAGCAGGTTTGGCAACATGTGCCTCCCTGTAGAAGGAAGGGCATCCGGAATGACGCAGGGGATCACACCTTCCAACCAAGGAAGATCACCCTGTCACCCTTTAAGTATACCCTGGAATCCTCATTCAGGGTATGCAAACTTCTACTCACACAACACTCTTGACAATAAAAAAAGACACAAACATACAACTCTATCCTCTCTGCTGACACTCAGAAAACCCAAGGCATACAAACGTGCTTCTTATAATCGTTTACTACCTTCCCACCATCCAGATTTAAGAAGACGGCTTTGCCTCTCTTTCATTTAGAGATCCACACACTCTTGCACTCTCTCTTTCAATTTTCAATTCCAGTAACCTTCTCAGGTTTCGAAGGCAGTTTATTGACTTGAGCGTCGGAGTATTTTCTATGGGATAACTTTTCACCGACACACTGACCTCTTGTTTGTTTTAGTGGTGTGCAGGATCCTAACTCAGTGAACGGAGCCAAAATTAGGATAAGCGGATCAGCCCGAATCTGTTCAAAGTTTGAATCCAAGGACGCATCATTGGCGCCATCTGTGAGAAGCGCTTATAAAAAAACAACCACAATTCCTCACAACGCTCTTTTTTCACTGCCAGATTCATCTGCAATGGTGAATACGAGAGCCCAAACTAGCGATCCCGCTAGAGACGCCACTTCTCCTGACCAGGACCATGCTGATGGTACCCTGGTCAACGGGACGACAGGCAGGGCTCCAGCACCTTTCTTTCAGCGACTAATGGAGTAGATGCAAACCAACAATCGTCTGCTCCAACTAGTCTGTTCTCCACAAGAGCAGCCACAGCAGGTGGCTCCGCCAGCAATCATCCCTGCACCGGCCACCAGAAAGGGTGGCCAGAGGAAAAAGAAGCCGACTAGGAGGCCCGATAGGCCTACGAATAATCCAATCCCAACCTTTTCACGCGCTCTAGGCCAGAGCATTCCTGATGAGCCCTCTGGGAGCACAACGCCAGGAGAATTTCAGGAGAAAAAAAATTTTCGATACTCTCGGGTAGACAATGGGAACTCAGTCGAAGACCGAGTCGGCGGCACTGCCAGGTCCGCTAGAGGCAGTAGCTGGCCGGCTAATGGATCCTCCGAGGACAAAACAGAGTTGAGAGCTTACCTCAACTCTAAGAGATCTGCCAACGCTTCACGCGCAGATCCACGGGTGGATAAGATTTGGAACCGCGTGTTCAAGGACGATGAGCATGCTGTTGACCTTGACAGATCTCCTTTCACAGCGGAGATCCTAAACCGTCCAAGCCCACCAAGTTCCAGATGTATTTCCTTGACTCATACGATGGGAGCAGTGATCCAGTTGACCATCTGGATCATTTTCGCACCCATCTGAGTCTACAAGGGTTGGAAGACTCAGCAATGTGCCGCTATTTTCCGCTCACGCTGAAAGGAGATGTCTGCATCTGGTTTCATCACCTCCCTTCAAGCACCATCAACAGCTTCCAGGAGCTCACAAATCTCTTCCTGGATAAATATGCCTCGAGCCGACGGGAAGAGAAGCAACCGTACCACCTCTCCCACAACAAGGAGAAGTCAGGAGAAAACCCACGAAGATTTCTAGACCGCTTTGTGGCAGAGGCCAGGCGGATTCTCCAGATCACGGAGGCGCGCTGACCTACGGGGACTTCTTCAAGCACCTGACTCATAAGAATCCCCAAACCTTTCGAAAGGCGGAGTCAATCACCTGAGCCTATGCAGCGGCAGAGGAGGCCAACGAGGCAAAATACCCAAAACGGACATATATCATTCCCTGGAGAGGGAAAAAGAAAATACAGCGGCAGTGATCACTCCCGCCGGAAGTAGTACGGACTTGGGGCACCAAAATGCAGAGATTACGGGCCCACCAGCTTTACGTCCCTGGC
>JAOVVI020003035.1:0-10636 GCA_028571085.2 Nepenthes alata | reverse complement strand
ATTAGAGTTTTAGCTTAAGCTCAACCTTGGATAAAATTGATAAGTGCTTGGCTTATTTATGCATAAATGAGCCAAGCAAGTTTGTTTCTCATGTCAAACTTATAAACTAGCCAATCTCAAACCCCTAAATGAGTCCATTAATAGAACTTTAAATGACTCTATTAGCTTTTGAATGAGTATAATTTTGAACCCTAGTTTGTTCACAAGCTCTTTAACAAGTCTGGCTGAGTTGTTCATGAACTTAAGTCAAATAGAGCCAGGCTCAGTCATTCGGTCAAACCAATGATTTGTTATTGTAGTAAATAATAACCATTTCATCAAACATGCGCATTTTTTTTTTAATTTTCTGACTCATTTGTCTAATGGGATTTTAAATTAGACTTTGGATGTTCCTCCCTTTCTGGTGACAAACAAAGTTCGATAGAGCTTACAAAGCTAAGCCTGTCAGATGTTTATTAAGGGCTCAACTCATTTGCGGCCTTACATATGGTTATACCAAATGTTGCAATAGCAAATGGGTCTTGATGAGTGTTGCTTGGGTAGCATGTAACCTCCTCCCCTGTAAATGGCTCTGGTTCAAGAGAACCTCATGTTTTTGTTACTTGATGCAGGTTGGTTGAAGGTGTCATACGATCTGTAAATAATCTTCTGGAGAAGTTTCACCAGTCATTTTTCCTTTACCTTCTTACCGGTCCTAGCAAGTTTGTGTCGGTTGGAGTTTACATGATTGCATTTGCACTACTTATTGCACCTCTACCCATCGTTGCAGCTTCACTTTACTCCGAAGCTAGCAAATGTGACTCAACGTTGAAGGGAGAAAAACCATCCACAAGCCCTGACTCAAACATGGATCCTAGCATGCTTCTCCGTCCCTGGAAATGGCTTCATGCAGCTAAAACAGTCTTCATCATCCACATATGGAGTGTTGCCGTTTCATTGTTTCCTTATTTCATTTCTCAGATACCCAACACCACGCCAACGAGTAGTTCTCTGTCTTGGGTCTTGCTATCTGTATTCAGCCTTCACTTACTGTACTCAGTTTTGGGCTCCCCTTTCTCTTACTCTTCTTCGTTGGAACCTCACCGCCAAGAATGGGCTACCCTAAAATCAATGATGATCTCTGCTGCCTTCATCGGTTTGTGTCTCATGTCAGTGGTCAACTTTGCCGCAGCCGAGATTGGGGCTTTGTTGGTGGTACCTCTGTGTTTAATAGCTCAGCCATTGAAGCTTGACGGAAGAGCTCGGAGCTCAAAGGCTATTGGCAGGATGGCTTGCAATCTGGTCCTGGGTGTCGTCGGATTCCCGCCTGCTGCATTCTTCCTGCTGAAAGGCATGTCTGAGGGTTTCAACGGCTTGAATATGGGTGAGTTTTGGAAGTGGGCCGAGTGTCTTTGGGTATGGAACAGTGCGACCTACTTGTACATATTTCTGGTTCACGTGCCCTGCTGGGTATTATTCCTCCACATTTTATTGCATCCTCTTTAATTATTGTCCCAATTTTCTGCTAATCAACTTGGAAGGGCTGATTCTTATACTTGATGTAGATCACATCATTGTGATTCGTGGGAGTCATTTGTTATGTTTTCAAGCCTGTGTAATCGTCACCATCTGTGTTATTTTTCATGATCATAGTTTTGTTTTTGTTTTTTAAATGATTGAAGGTGTTAATCTGATGGTTACACCGTTAAGGCAGATGATCGGTGCACGATGCTCTTATGATGGGGCTTAAGAAGGGTTGTATATGATACACTTTGTATGACTTGAACTTGCGAAACCTTCAACTGATAGTATAGGACTTCGTTGTTGTCCGAAGATATCACCCTTCGAGTCAATTTGAGTTAAGAAATTCTACTCTCGTGGTAAAGACTCCCGCTGGTGACCATGGGAAATTGCAGTTGTCTGTCAAAGGATCAACGATTTCATAAATAGATGAAATTCCCTTAATATGGAAATTCATTTACTATGACAACTGTAAGCTTATTATGAACTTCGGATAAAGGTTGAAACAAGTGCCAGAATGAAAAACACTAATTAGCAACACCGAAAATAAGAGATGCCGAAAACAAACTGTTTAACCAATTAACGGCTGCACAAAATGGCCAGCTCACTAGACACCCCTGCCGGACAGCTGAAGAAGGGTTCTCTGTCACCAAAAGCTTGCCACAAAACTTAATGGCACCAACAGAGAAACGTCAGAGAGATCAAGAAAGAGAGGTATTTTAAAGATCTAAAACGTCGCCACATTGATCAAGGTCACACAAAAATAAATAAATAAAAATGTTTCGTGGGCACCCATAGATAACGTCACATTCACCTAATCATGTGGGGCTATTAGTATAATCACAGGGATGAGACAGCCACACGATATAGAAGAGGGGTAAAGGGTGCCTCTATGATAAAGAGGCATCAAAATGAGCATTTCAAGAGTACCAAGTCAAGAAAGGCATCCAGAGGCTTCCACTTATCCTTGGACACATAAATCGCAAATGATTCAATATCCAGACACAATTCATCAGACTTGCAAGAATTTCAATGCCGTGAACAGCTAAGACAGCACGATGGTACGGCAGTTTCTCTCGAGAGGAAGAGACACTTAATTATATACCATATACTTCGGGGTGGCACTGAACTTCTGGTACCCTTTAATGACTTTGTTTACTGCATCCAGGAAGTCTTTCTCGGTTACTGTCTTTCTCCGTGCTCGAATGGCAAACATTCCGGCCTCAGTGCACACACTCCTTATGTCAGCCCCTGCATTGCATAAGTGCCCCACAGTCAAATAAATTTAAGCTAATTTATTTCCATTTGTAATATTGAAAATACAAGGATCTGACGCCATGCCATCCCGGTGACAAAAGACTGTCGCAGATCCTGACAAGAAGGAAACCAGTTTCTTTTCCTTCTTTAATTCAGACAGAACACTAGATCCCAGAGAGACGAGAATGACAAGATCATCCATGTGGAAATCCCTAGGAGTATGCCAAAAAAGCATCACAATCACCATTGATTTTCTCATTTTGCAGGTGCGGCTTAAAAAATGTGGGAAAAAAACAGTGATTCTTACAAAAATCCCACAAGGATACATAGGAGGAAATTATTCCATACTATGATGAAACTTCCACCTATAATTGAAAGATAGCAGTTATAGTCTAAACAACGGCCAAATTATTTGGTTACAAAGATGCATAATCATTATATGTTTTTTTAATATTTGACTGATACTTTAAATTAACATTGCAATGCTAATAATATTCTACAAATCTTCCTCATTTGTAAGGACCTAGTTCATACAACGGGACCTTAATTCATTCCGCTGGACCTAATCTCTATGCTATTGTCAAGGTAAAAGGGGCGACAAACAAGATTCTCTTCCACATTTACTCACCGGTGGAGTTGGGGCAAAGGCGAGCAAGAAGTTCAAACCGAATATCCCTCTCACAGTTCATAGTCCGCGTATGAATCTTGAATATTTGAGTCCTACTCTCCAAATCCGGTAGACCAAACTCAACCTTCCTATCCAACCTTCCAGGGCGCAATAATGCTGGGTCAAGGGTGTCAGGTCTAGCACAGCAAAGAAAGTGTGTCAGCTCTGGAATGGCTCCCAAATTGATTATAATTATGCCATATGACATACAAATATACAATGAGAAGTAATTGGACACATCGAAGGAGAGCATAGATGATAATATTTTTGAAAAGTAAACAAGCAGTACAATAGTTTTTACCAAACTCAAAATCAATAATTTATATTGAAATTCTACCCACAGTTTCATTTTGAAAGGGTAACGTGGTATCCATTCATTCGTCAGGACTAGCAACTTACACAAGAATGGATTGATGGATGAATGTGGTGCATGCCATCCAAGGATGTCCCAAAAGTCTCTATTGGCATACCCAAAACATTACTCTTTCCGGGAAAAAAATGACATAACTCAGAATCATGAAAAATGCACCAAGGCTTATAAATCAACACCAACAGAAAATGAACAAAGAGGTCAGCAGTCATGTCAGCAGAAGCTGATTTCACCTGTTTGTTGCCATGAGGACCTTGATGTTTCCACGAGCATCAAAACCATCAAGCTGATTCACTATTTCAAGCATCGTACGCTGGACCTCATTATCTCCACCCACGCCATCATCAAATCGTGCACCTCCAATGGCATCAACTTCATCAAAGAACACTATACAGGCCTTCTTCGACCTAGCCATCTGAAGCAAGGCATACTTGATCAATGAAATGCAACAAACACCAGCAGTTACAGAAGCATTATAGCAATCTGCAGAAGTATCACCTGAAATAGTTCTCGAACCATTCGAGCCCCCTCACCAACATACTTCTGAACAAGCTCACTTCCAATAACTCTAATGAAGCAAGCATCAGTTCGATTAGCGACAGCTCTAGCTAAAAGAGTCTTCCCCGTTCCAGGAGGACCATAGCACAGAACCCCCTTAGGAGGATCAATTCCCAGCTTTACGAATTTCTCAGGGTGAAGCATAGGCAATTCAACAACCTATCATAAATACCATTGCAACACAATCTTAAGTAAAGCCACTAATGAACAGTAGAGACAAGCCCCACCAACATGCTTAGGGACACAAGTATTGGTCTTTGACAAAAATATCAGATATGCAACCTGAGAAATTTATTAAACATAAAGAAAGCATAAAACGCACTTCTCGCATCTTTTCTATTTGTTCCTTGCATCCACCAACATCATTGTATGTCACATCAGGTTTCTCTTCAACAGTCATCATGGTCACACTGGGATCAATTTTTGGAGGCAATGGAATTTGGATCTGATATTTATTTCTATCTACCCTGAAAACCAGCATAAGTACATGGAAAAAGAAAATTAGCCTTATTTAAATCATGGGATAAAAATGAAACTGTGCATGCCTTAAAAATTGCATTTCAATGCAATAATTAAAAGGATATGATATACATGATAACAAATTCCCAGATACATGAGATACCCAGGACAAGGAAAGCAAATCAAAATGGGGAACTAAGGGATGCATGATATTCAGAAACACTTCAAAAAATCTTAAAATACGTCCTTCATATCTGAACTTTTTTTCATTTATAGATATGGTTCCATTTAATATATATTCCCATGAAAAGAAAGCTCCTAAGCACAATAAGCTTCCTATAAATTTCAGAAAACAAAGTCATGTAACTTTCATGACCGGAAAACTTAATGTGATGGCATATATGTAGGCTTGCATTGGACAATGCAGTCTCATTATAAAAATAACGCCATATCTCACAGCAAATAAAGAGCACTGGTTATGGCATAATAACAGCTCACTCTAGACTGTATAAAAACTGCATAACCTACCCAACACGCATGCCTTCTTCTATATCAGTGGGTGAAACTTTGTCACCAAGTCCAACAACAAACTGCAAACATGGAAAAATAAAATACAAATCAGAGACAGTATTTCATTACCTCAACCAGATGATATCAGGCACATTTATTTAAGGTACAAGAATTTGAAGGTAGTTTCTTCTTCAAACATTATGGAAAGACGAACACTTCAAAACAATCGGACCAGTAATGCCTCATAGAGATAACAAAGACAATAGCTAATAAGATATCAGGAGCCTAGCATGACTGCCAATGTCAATACCTATGTATTAAAATCATCAACATTTACAGGAAACAGTTTGATGCAGTGACTAACGTGATCATGTTGCCAAGAGAACATTAAAGCAGGCTCTATTTCTTCTTGCTTAGCTCCTCTCCTAAAAACACAAAGCTAAAGCAAATCTCCTGCTTTTGAAACCCATATTAATTAGGAACAGAACCTGTAATCCCTATCCTACTACAAGACAAACTGTTGACAAACTGGAATTATAATTGCAACATCACAATTTCCCTTCAGGCAATATTCTAGAATGATGCCTCTAATTCAATACTGAAGTACAGCTAGCACTTAAACAGTTCAAAAAAGCACTACTTGCTATCAAATGTTACATTAAATAGATAGTCAATCCCCACTAAATATGCTTTTACAAGTGTATAAATAAACATAGAAACAAGTAACTCAATTAATTTGTAACTTGTGAGTCAACTAGTAAACAGAGAAGTCAATGATTCAACTATAGTTATCCACAGTCCCTTTTTCCTGTTCTAGTGACAGTTAATAAAGGATACCAATTATATTTTACCTAGCGTCACCAAGAAATTTGACCATTAACTGAGAGGTAATTTTGCACCTCAAGAATCAATATCAAACGATGTTCGACCCAACAAAACTAACCACCCCCAAGGACCCGGAAAAAGCTTCCAAAAAAGGGCAGCAAAGGGGCAGAGGAAGTACCGGTTTGGCCTTTATTTCGAAAACTATGTTTGCTTTCATTAGGTTTTTTTTTTTTGTTAAAAAAAATTTGGGTAGAGGTGTTTGCCTAATAAATGTTTAGATCATACTGAGCCTCAGCTAGATTACTACAATTTGACCAAAACTATATGGGTTCAAATCACTAACATAGCATCTCCGCTATACAATTGTAAGATTCAATACATATTCCCCTAGTCAAATCCAACGATGTAGGAGTTTTGTTAACTAGGCCTCCCCTTTTACCTATGCATAATACATTGATAAGGCTATATGCATCTAACCTTCCACGGACCCTACAATGTGGAAGTCTTATGCACTAAGCCATATCAAGTTATTAGCTCCTGGAAGCTCAAATGAGCTTCCAAAAACAGTTTGCAAATGCTACTTTTCAAAGATTCTATAAAAAGTTTGTCCAAGACGCTGAAAGTAAAAATCAATGAAAATTTCTAAAATCCCTGGTATAAAAATTCTACCAAGCTTCAGACAAGCATCCAAGATTAAGGAAACAATAGCATGTTTGGGAAAAAAGGAAAACGCCCACCTACCTTTGCAATTTGCTTTACATTTATCACATATTTAGCATCGTCAGTGTTTGGGTTGATAATCTTTGTGCATCTAGCCACCTGTTGTTGTCACCAGTCACCAATTCAGACAGAGATAAAACAAAAGCAGAGAATTTATTTGATAAATTTCTAAACAAAGCACACCTGCAGAGGCTGTTCCTCCTGCATCATTTGTTTATCAGACACAAGATCCCACTGACTAGGTGCAGCTAATCCAGTATCAGACTCCTTGATTCCTATTTTTTATAGTGAAATCAGTAAATCAACTTTATATCATATTCATATAAATCTTATCTAGTCCCAACCAGCCCACTTGCTAACAACCAATCCCCATGCATCAATCTTTTACCAATCATACTAATGCTGCACCCTTTTTGGCTATGGCAATCTTGTCCAAACTGGAAATAGAATGAAAGAGCACATGCTAGTTGTTACTCATATTTGGATATATCATGCTAACGTTAAACCCAGTTAACAAAAATGCACAAATAATTTCATCTCATTCTCTCTCCATTAAGAGTTATTCCTGCTGCAGTCAGAGTTTAGAATCTCAAATTCTTTCAGAATACTATAAGTACCTCTGGATGTGTTGGCTGGGCTACTTTACAGGAGTAGGGACATGGGAGCTTGATCACTTCAGTAATAATGTGAGAAAATTTCCCTTCTTATCTTCTCACAATACTAGGAGGGAGGACTCTGATCACAACTTTTTGGGATCTCATAATTGAACAACCTTACCATCGCATTGGATTAAAATTGTCTCCGAACATATTCTTCCCTTGTAAACTTTTCTTTGTGTGCTAATACACACTCTAGATGATTTAAATACTTTGAAGTCATACACAAACCTTTGTCCAGGCCCCCCCCCCCAAAAAAAATAAACAACCAAAAAAAGGACAAAGATTCCCAAGATTTGATATGTACTCCTCTAAATAGATGGATTATGACCTTGACATCATCATACCCCTGTATTTAATGACGGATATGTGTTATAAAACGAATAAACAAAATGACTGGCCCAGTAATTCGATCAGATCAGTTCCAAATACATTCAACACAAGAAGGATAACATTTCACAGACACAAAGTCATTGAAAATAATCAATCAGTGAGAATGTCCATGTACCCTGAATTAACTAAATAAGCAGGAATTGATAAAAAGTGTTTGTAATGCACAAAATAATGTACCACATAAGTCATTGACTTTCTTTGCCATATCCTTGATTTCCTTTTCCGCTTTCTTGATGCTGGCTGAATAAGGTCCCAAGCCCTGCATGAGTAATTGTAGTAGTCTCAGAAAAAAAAAAGGCATAAAGACAGGAAGTTGTGGGAATACATTTGCAGAATATTCATAATAAGAAGGAAAGCAACAGCTTGACTAGTAGCAACTTTAACGCAAAGGGAAATATTTCGGGAGATTGGCAGGTGATATATGGACTTTAGATACCTGTTAGAGTTTTGCAATTCAGAGATCTCAACTTTTCTAGTTAATTATGTGTAGGGCACCAATCCCAAGGCTGTGCATCCCCAAATTGTGCTCGGTATCATTGATATTGGCTTGAGCAAATCATTAACATGTACATATGTATACACAAATACAAACACAGCGTGGTCGATAGATGTACATATGAATGTCTTTAGGGGCATTGAATATTTTTTATGCCAAATTTCATGACAATCTCCTTTCATATAAAAGAAACAAAACGTGCAGCTGCACAAACTACCTCTTTTTTTTTTCAATTACCCCACTGGCCTTTCTATTTTAAATACTGTAATCGATACTCCAGAACTTAATTTTCCACAGATGCCATGTACATAATAGAAGCCGCCATTATTCATGAGTTTTGTGATTCTATAAACTTTATTTGCATTAATTTTATTAAATGAGAAATGATTAGAATAGTAATCTTAAGATAAACACGGAAAAATATAACTTGGTAGATGCAAGACACTCCAAATAAATGGATATTTAAAATCATAAAAATGTACAAGATATAGAGTTTCGTTGTGGTGAGACACCAAGAAGGCATAGAAAACATCTAATAGCGTGCATTCATTGTTACAAGTTACATTGAACAGATCTTTTGTGGTCAGAAGAGTAGATGGAGGATATTGCAAGTGAAACTAAGTGGATGCTTGTCCAAGTCAAGCTCCTGAAAGTATTACTTGAGTAGAGCTTTTAAAGAAGAGCTATACAATAAAATATGGCATCTGTGGAGCCAAGCAGTCAATAGACCAAGAGCACTGCTGCTTCCTTTTAGTGCCTAAATTAGAAAATAATGAAGGTTCCATTGGGTTTGAAAAGAACACTTATCCAGGAATTTTTCTTTTCCATATTTCCTTCGATTGGTTGGACATTAATAATGAAAAATCAATTCAATTCACTAAAGGAACATGGGTTATTTATTTGGAAGGAAGTCTATTTCACATCATCACAGCTTATACCACTGCCATCCATCGCTACCTCTTCCACAATATCCCCATCAGTACCAACGCCAATCCCCCATCCCATATCATTGTCACTCCACCCTCTCAATTTGCGTTATGGACAGTATTAAGATAAATCATTTTCTTCACCCAAACAAAGAAAAAATTAAGAAATATTACTATTTCCATCCGGGAAAAAAAATTATGGGCAGGTTTCCGATAGAAACTATTTCCCGTCCAAACAAACAGAACAAATATCCAACACGCAAGACTCAATTTCAATGAGGAACAACGTACAGTAACTTCCAAAACCAAACATCGGACGAGCTACGAAGTCCACCATGATCTCTCTCTTCAACCCTCTAAAAGAATGTAATAGCACATCAAGATTCGTATGGAGAATACTTCAAGAATACAAACCGCGCCTTTATAAATTACCACATCATAAATTGCGTATCAGATAGCATGTGAGATTACGGAGCAAGCAAGATTGCACACCAAAAATTAAATATTTCACGCTGATTCCGCAGAATTTCTGAACAAACAAGTTCTCTGTTGCGATGAAATATTATAGAAAACCTGGATCAAGTGATTAAAAGAGAAAGAAAAGACAGCGATGACGCATCCAGTTAGGGTTTAAGAAAATAGTAAGAGGGAAGGCTTACATATGTTTTCAGGAGAGCAATATCATCCTCGTCCAGAGGACGTGGATTTTTCTCATCCTTGACGTCGTCCTCGTGCTCTATCGCCATTGAAATTCTGTCAAATCTCTCCAAACCACCTCCACTCCCTCAGCTTTTCCTCTTTCAGTTTCGGAGTTTCTTTCGAGACAACCGAGTTGGTTTCAAGACTACGAAGGAAGCAATGTAATTGTAGGCTTCATTACTGTGGAAGTAGGCCGAATGGAAATATAGTCGGACTTCATTGGGCCCATGACTTCGGCCCATAACCTCGGCCCATATATATTATGTGCGTATATACGTAGATAAACTCGAACCTATCCATTTGTTATAACCTGACTTATTTTTCTTTAATTTTTTTTTAATTTTTTATTTGTTATGAAACTTGGTTGGAAAATAGGGAGATAAAATCATCCTAATCAGTTTGACTTTATAGAATGTAAATAAATTATTAGCAGTAAATCTGTTGCGTTATGGATCTTCGGGTCCGAGCAACACAAATGAGTTGGGATGATGCAAGGGGAATTGAATGCAAAACAATATAATGATGAGTTAGAGTAGTAGAGAGTGAACACGAGAGCTTTTTTACGTGGAAACCTCCTCTTGAATGAGGAAGGAAAACCAC